>RJWK010024293.1:0-28473 GCA_004363435.1 Platanista minor
CCGCAAAAAAAAAAAAGAAAAAAAGACAAAGTAGATAAACAAAGAAATGGGCAACACAAAGCACCTATTTACAGTAGAATGCTAATACATGTAGAAGAAATGTTAGGGGTTGTTTAAATCACAAATTTGCAACCTCCATAGTAGGAACAGATTCAGATGGGAATTTTCAATGGATGCTAAAACTATTGGGTGAAAGTTTGTTGGTGAAGAGGATATTTGCAGAGTCTCAAACTATCTCCCCACAGATTACTTGCTGATTACAAAGAAGATAAGTTCCTGTAACTGGGGAAATCTGGCAGACACAAGCCACCCTAAATCATCAAAGTGACATCATGTGCCTCCTGATGTGATGCGCTGAGGACACAGCAATACTTACATAGTATTCCTGCCAAAAATGCATAACCTGAACCTAATCATGAGGAAACAATCAAGCAAACGCAAACTGAGGGTCATTCTACAAAACAGCTTGCCTGTACTCTTCAAAAAAGTCACTGTCATAAAAGACACAAGGAACTGTTCCAAGTTAAAGGAGACTAAGTATACATGACAACCAAATACAATGGATGATTTACCCTGGATTCTAGATCAGGAAAAAATTGCAAAATTGAATATTAACTGTGTATTAGATAATAGTATTATATCAATCCTGAATTTAATAATTGTGTTGTGGTGATGTAAGAGAATGTCATTGTACAGGGAATACATGCTAAAGTATTAGAGGTCATGATGTCTGCAACTAACTCTGGAATGGTTCAGATGTGAGGGGGCAGGGGCTGAGAAAGTGGAGGGGAGAGAACGCAAACGTGAAGAAATGCTTACAAATGGTGGATCTGGGTGAAGGAAACATTATTCTGTTCTTGCAACTCTTCTGAGGATTTAATATTTTTCAAAATGAAAATTTTAAATATTAAGAAATGTTCTAAAATTGAGTATATAGAGAATGAACTTATGGTTACCAGGGGGGAAGGGTCGGGGAGATGGATAGATTGGGAGTTTGGGATTGACACGCACACACTGCTGTATTTAAAATAGATAACCAGGGATTTCCTGGTGATGCAGTGGTTGAGAATCTGCCTGCTAATGCAGGGGACACGGGTTTGAGCCCTGGTCTGGGAGGATCCCACATGCTGCGGAGCGGCTGGGCCCGTGAGCCACAACTACTGAGCCTGCACATCGAGCCTGTGCTCCTCAACAACAGAGGCCGTGATAGTGAGAGGCCCACACACCGCGATGAAGAGTGGCCCCCGCTTGCCACAACTAGAGAAAGCCCTCCCACAGAAACGAAGACCCAACAGAGCCAAAAATAAATAAATAAACAAATGTGGGGTTTAAAAAATAATAATAAAATAAAAATAAATAAAATAGATAACCAACAAGGGCCTACTGTACAGCACAGGGAACTCTGCTCAATATTCTGTAATAACCTAAATGGGAAAAGAATTTGAAAAGGAATAGAAAAAAAAAATTTTTTTAATAGTAACATGCAAAATTTAAAAATTAAAAATAAAATTGAGTATATAGTACATTTCCATAAAATTCAAATACAAGCAGCTCTTAATAGTGCTGTTATCAGAAAATGTGTATCCAATAATTGTATTGAAATGTACTTGATCAATAATATGATGAATAAATTAATATTAATAAATGATTTAGAACCATAATTCTAATCTAGCTACCTATGGGTCACATATTAATTTCGTTTGGCCCACCCACAGGATTAGCCCTTATAGTAGCTCTTTTTGTGTGTCGGATTAGTTGCTAACTAATAAACATTAAAACCATGATTTTTTTTTGCTCCGCTTGAAAACTGAAGAGTCAAAACGACACTTGGGCTGAGTCGCAGCCACCACCACCCCCTCTTTGATAGGTCATGTTTTCCACAGGTCACTGAAGTCCTCACCATTCTGAATCTCTCCCTGACTCAGCCTGCTTTACTCACACCAGTTACCCACCTGACCCCCAAAAGAATTGGAGTTTGTGAGCTCTCATTTAGGCAATAAAGAGGAAAGTGAATCACTGTCTCTGGAAAGGGATTACAAAAGAAGTAGAACCTGAAAAAGCATCTCAAACTCAACATGCCCCAAACTGAATCACTGATTTCTCCTTCCTGTACCATCCCCACTTTATTGACAAGCCAAAAGCCTAGGAATTATCCTTGATGTCTGCCTTCCTCTCCATAAACACATATGTCACATCTATCCCTAAATTCTAAATATTCTACTTCCTAAATATTCTCAAATCTGTCCATTTAGCTCTGTTTCCAACACTAAAACCACCATCCCATCTAGGACTACCACAACCAATATCACCATCACCATCACCAGTACCAACATCACCATCACCATCACCACCACCACAGCAACATCCACCCTATCCTAAGCTCCCACTATCTTATTTCTAGACAAAACTTTCTAAGTGATTCATCCACATTCCTTCTGGCCTCTCTTCAGTCTGGTCACTACACTGAAGGCAAAGTGTCTTTTTACAAAATGCAAATTTTGAAGCCTGTCTCCTGCTTAAAAACTTTTCAATGTCTCCCACAGCTCTTGGGATAATGGGAAAACTGCCTGAAAAGGCCTGCAACACATGGTCCAGAGCTCAGCCATCTTCGCAGCCTCATTTCCTACCTTTTCCCTTCTGCTTTTCTATTCCAGCCATCCTGATATTCTTTAAGTCCCCAATACTCAGCATAATACCTTTAAAAAAAATCTCAGGTGCTCAAAATTGGATTAATCATAATCCTTAGTTTATCATGCCACTAAAATTGGCTGGTACGTGGCCCTCTTTATTTATTTTAAAGAATATGATGAACTTTTCAGAGCTCCCCATCCACCCCAGTATCTAGAACATCATGTTTTACAAAAATTTACATGTCCTTATGAACCTCCCCATCCCTTCCCCTGCCACTCCTACTCTGAATTTTCACTTTCTAAATTTTGTGTTTATTTTTCATTGCCTTTTTTAAAAATCACATATATATCTAAGCAATGTGTTGTTTTAATTTTTCTTGTTTTTAAACTTTATTAAAAGGTATCATGAAGTATATAATCTTTAGAACCTGCTTTTTTTCCACCCAACATTATGTTACCAATATTCATCCAAAGTCGTGAGTTGAAGGTAGTTGTGAGTAGCAGAGATTCATTCATCTTTATTGCTGTGTAATATTCCATTATGTGAATGACCCCATGCCTGCAAAGCAATTTTTCTTCTTGGCCCAGTTAACTCTTACTTATCACTCAGATCTCAGCTCAGGTGTTACCTCCTTAGATGTTTTCTGACATTCATAAACAGGTAAGACCCCCTTATTTATTACAGACCTTCAAAGCACCTTGAATATCTCCATTGTAGCCATTACCACAGTAGCAATTTCACATCATATGATTGTTTGATTGTGATCTGTTCCCCCATCCACTTGGCTATGAGCTTCCCAAGAGCAGGCACCATGCCTATGTTTGATTGCTATTAAATCCCTAGCTCCTAGCATATCATAAAGACTCAATAAAAGCTGTTGCTTAAATGAAAGGATAAATCATGAAAATAAGTATCTGTACTAAACAGTACATTGAACTAAACATGTTCAAAGATAAATAACTGTAAAACCAGTCTCTATTCCTGACTTTCATATATTTTAATGTCATCATCATTCTTTAACAGTTAACTAGGCTTAAAATTTTTGACATGAGGTCTGATTGATTCTGGTCTTTCCCTGACCCCTCACATTTAATTGTTTGCTCACTTCTATTCTTTCTACTTTGAAAATGGTGCTTACCCCAATATACCATCCCAACCCGGTATGACTTCCACATGTACTATTTTCAATTCCTTTACCTTTCAATTCCTGACAATTTCTCATCACCTTATCTCTGGTTATGCTGTTCCCTCTTCCCAGAGAGTCCTTTCTTCGTTTGTGAGTATTTAAATCCTACACAATGCCTGCTTCAAATGCCACATCCCCCAAAATACTTCCCTATTTCCCAGATGGAATGATCTTCAGTCTCTAGGCTATTATCTCACACTACCTTACACAGCGCTTATTTGTGCACGATCCAAAGTTCTTTTTGATGTACTGGAACAAACATGGGCTTTGTATTCACACTTGAGTTCAAATCCTTTCTACTATTACCTACTGTGTGACCTTTGGAAATTATCTATATGATCTCCCCTCACTATCCGCAGAGGGATTGGTTTCAAGACCTCTGGCTCAGAAAACAAATCAGGGGATGCTCAAGTCCCTTATATAAAATGGCATAGTAAGTTGGTTCTCTGTTTCCACAGGTTCTCCATCTGCAGATTCAACCAACCACTCTGACTCTTGGAAATGTTGGTCACATTAAAGTAGATAAATACCTGGAAAATGCTAGATAGGAATCCCCTTTCCACTTACCCCATGTTTTCCTGTTGTAACACTTTTGACCTCACCCCCCCCACACCTCTTACTCACTTTTCTTTTAGGAAGGCGGAAGAGTAACAGATCAGTGAACTTAGGAGAAGTGAACATCCAGGCTTAGCTGCAGTCACCTCCTCCTCCATCTCCTACTCCATCTTTCCCTCCCTCTCTCTCTCTCTCTCTCTCTCTCTCTCTCTCTCTCTCTCTCTCTCTCCCCCTCCCTCCCCACTTCTCTAATCCCTGCTCCCCTGCACCCAACTCTCCTCTGCCTTCTCAACCCTTCAACAGCTCTCATCAGTCCAGCTGTAGAATTCAGACATACGGCTCTGCCCCTCTACAGCATGGTACCTTAATGAAACAAGCTCCACCATGGGGGTGCGGGTGATTGGTGAGAAAACCTCTCTAACTTCGGGCTAGGTTATTGGCAACCCTTTTGGCCACAGTTATCAAGTCAGTTCTCCCATCAGCTTATTATCAGTAATAGAGTTCCACTTTGATCTCCATCTGCTTTCCCTGTCTCATTTCTCAACTGGTAGTTAATTTGGGTGGGGAAGAAATGAAGTTATTTATTGACTTCCTAAAACCACAGTGATAAAGTAATATGACCCTTGTGTTTAAGCAAACATACCAGAACTTTCACACCCATATGACAGATGCCCTTCAAAATAGTCCCCTGAGGAAGGGACACATTATTCCAGTACATTCCAATAAGGCTACTCTGGTTTAAAATCTTTTGGATGTATCAATAGGATACATTGCCTGTGGATTTTATATGAGCATCTTTACTGATCTCAAGTCACATCTGAAAAGGGCGGATTTGAGTTTTGGAACAGCAGAAAGTCACTTGAAACCAAGGCTAATGAATCACTGAGCATTCTGGATCAACAATGGGAAGGAATTAAAAAATAATGAAACATGCGTGTGTATGTGTGTGTCATAATTGGAAAAGCATCCTAAAAATGCTTGCACAACAGCCACATTATCAAAATAGCTCACAACACCCAACAGTGCCCACTGTGAAAAACAACACTCTCGGCTAGTAGAACAGGGTGTGCTTATTATTATTTAAATCTCTTCATAGTGATGCTGATAGCATAGGATGCTGATTTTTTCTAAAGGCACAAAATGTAGAGCCATGAACCTTGCCACTTATTTTCTGTGTCATCTTAGACAAGTTATCTAACTTCTTTCAACTTTAGTATTTTCATCAGTAAAACCAAATTAATAACACCCACCACAGATACCTCACAGGATTATTTTGAGAACCATATGAGCTAAAACAGGTGAAAAAGCTCTTTGTCAACCATAGGCACAATACAAATGTTAGTTGTTATGGTAGCTAATATTATGATAAATATTCTTCCTTGATCGTTTCAAACTTTTTCCCTCCTTTGACATAAGTTTGGCAGCAGGTCTGGATTCTGAAATATCTCCTCATAAAGAGACTGAGGTCAATCTGAACACATATTCCAGGATTCAAATAAATTGCTAAGGAAAATGCAAGGAAGCAGGAAACCTGCCAATGACTCAGTAAGCGCCATTTTCTGTTAAGTCACTTGATTTGTTTTGGCTTTGGGTGATTTCTCTCAAGTTTCTAAAAAAGCCATTAACTCTGGGCATTTTCTCTTACCTTGCTTTAAAGACTAAAAGATGTTCCCCTATAAGTTTAAATAGCATCTTGACCCGCTGAATGGCAATTAACATTTATTGAAAACTTACTACATGCTGAGTAATATGTTAAATATTTTAATCCTTAACAACAGCCTGATACTGTAGGTACTATTTTTGTCCCCATTTTATAGACAAGGCCACGGAATCACTGAGAAATTAAATAAATTGCCCATGCAACCCAGTGGGTAAATCCTTAAGCTGGGATTCGAACACATATGGTGTGACTGCAAAGCCCATATTCTTCAGCACACTCTTGACCGTTAAACGCATAAATCTGGGTTTTCCAAATTGCAAACCTTATCACATTTTTTTCCTCCTTTATGTTTTACTTTTGAGACCAGCATAGGACCTATTCTGGGGCTGTTTATGCGTTCTTGATGAGTGACAAGTCCCCCTTGAAACCACTTTAAAGAATAGAGGACCCCCTAATGTGATGACTAGAACTCTGAGAAATGTGCTAGGGCATAACATTTGGGCAAGCATGAAAGAAAGAAAAGTTTAAGGAAGAATATACAGTTCATCTTTAGATGAGATCAGGCACATTCAGGGTGGTATGGCCGTAGACCAGTTCATCTTTAAATCAGCATTTGCGATGGACTTTCAGAGCCTACTAGGAATTTTTATTAAGCCCAGGTCCCAAAGCCTGTCCCCACTTAGCATTCTGGTTACTCGCCATTCTCTGATACCCATACCTTGCCTGGAAAACATCTATGTTTCTGCAACCACCTCCAAAACGAAGGATGTCTTTTTTACCTTCTCAAACTCTCATCTGCACTAAAACAAGAAAAAGCGTACTTTAGATTCACTTTCACCTAAAGTTGGCATTGAAAGTAACTCCTTTATATTTTTAGATAAATACTATGGTGTTTTTTTTGTCAATTATAAAAGTAGTCCTGTTCATGGTATGAAACTTGAGAAATAAAAAAGAAAAAGATGCCCTGGGTGAGAGGACTACATGTCAGTTATCTGTGTCCAAAAGCCTAACATAGCCCTGGCACTTGGAGGTGCCCCAAAAATGTAGATGATGAGTGAATCTTTTAAAGATCCATGAGCATTCAATGCCAATGGTCTCCACTGCTACTATACGTCCAGGAACCAGGGCATTGCTCACTGGTCAGAAACACATAGTGGGTACTTGCAAAATACAGAATACTCAAACAGGTGCAATGAGGAGGGTCCAGGCTCACAGTTCGTACTGGGTACATGTACTTTGAATCATACACAGGAAAAAGAAGGTCCTGCAAAGCCTACTGCCTACTGGGGGGCAGACTACACAGCACACATCTACCTCCTCACTGGAATGTTGTCTCCACCTGCTTCTCCTATAGGGCCTGTCAATTGTTAAGGCCAGCCCACATGCTTCTATAGGAAGCCTTCTGTGGTAGGCTGAATAATACCCACCCACACACAATATGCCCACATCCTAATACCCGGAACCTGTGAATGTGTTGCCTTATCCGGCAAAAGGGAATTTGCAGATATGATTAAGGTGAGGATCTTGAGGTGGGGAGACTATCCATGTATGTCTGATGTAATCAAAACAGTTCTTGTAAGAGGAAGGCAAGAGGAGTCAGATTCAGAGGAGAAGGCAATGCAATGGTGGAAGCAGAGACTGGAGTGATGTGCTTTGAAGATGGAGGAAAGGGCCACAAGCCAAGGAATACAGAAGGTCACTAGAAGCTGAAAAAGGCAAGGAAACGATTCCCCCTCAGAGCTTGTAGAAGGAACCAGCCCTACTCACACTTGACTTTAGCCCTGTGAAAATAATTTTAGACCTCTGGCCTCCAAAACAATAAGAGAATAAATTTGTGTTAAGTCACTAAGTTTTTGGTAGTATGTTCCAGCAGCAATAGGAAACTAATATACCTCTCTAACACTCAGGCCCACTTTGATCTCTCCCTTCTCTGAATTCTGATTGGCTGAATACATAACATAGCATTCAAAACTCCACAGAAATTGTTTCCTCATCCAGGTATAACTGCCATTTGGGGCACAGACCTTCCCCTATACTTGTTAATTTCTCAGAGGGGGCAATGTCTAACCTGGAGCCAGCTTGGTGAAAGACTTAGCAGGTACTTTTTTGGGAAGAAGTAAATACTCAGTTCAAGACTCCATTATATGGTACAGATGAACCTGTTTGCAAGGCAGAAATAGAGACACAGACGTAGGAAACAAACGTATGGACACCAAGGGGGGAAAGGGGGAGTGGGATGGATTGGGAGATTGGGATTGACATATATACAGTAATACGTATAAAATAGATAACTAATGAGAACCTGCTGTATAGCACAGGGAACTCCAATTTCCTTTACAGTAGAAACTAACACAACATTGTAAAACAACTATACCCCAATTTAAAAAAAGTGATAGTTAATTTTACTCCTGTAATAATAAATGTTTATTGAACAAAAGAAGCCATGGATTTATGCCAAATAATTTTGTCATATTATTTTAATTGTATAATCCACATTCAGTCTTCTCTATTTCTTTTTTTTTTTTTTAATTTTATTTATTTATTTATTTATTTATTTATTTTGCGGTACGCGGGCCTGTCACGGTTGTGGCCTCTCCCGTTGCTGAGCACAGGCTCCGGACGCGCAGGTGCAGCGGCCATGGCTCACGGGCCCAGCCGCTCCGCGGCATGTGGGACCTTCCCGGACCGGGGCACGAACCCGTGTCCCCTGCATCGGCAGGCGGACTCTCAACCACTGCGCCACCAGGGAAGCCCTCTATTTCTGATATTAGATTTGTGTTGTTATATATTGTAGCTGTACAACAGCTGTAGTTTTCTTCAAACCAAAGTCAAAATAATAGCTCATTCTTCAATAAAACCTCTCTGGGCAAAAAAAAAAAAAAAAAAAGACTCCATTATATCAATGTGAAGGAGATATCATCCTTTGATCTTACAATTATAGCATGTCATTAAAAATTGAGTTTGTTCAAATGAATGGATAAAGAAGATGTGTTTAATATATATACAATGGAATATTATTCAGCCATAAAAATAATGAAATAATGCCATTTACAGCAACATGGATGGACCCAGAGATTATCTTACTAAGTGAAGTAAGTCAGACAAATATCACATGATATCACTTATATGTGGAATATTAAAAAAATGGTAAAAATGAACTTATTCACAAAATAGAAATAGACTAATAGACATAGAAAACAAACTTATGGTTACCAAAGGGGAAAGGAGGGAGGGATAAATTTGGAATTTGGGATTAACAGACACAGACTACTATATATAAAATAAACAACAAGGACCTACTGTATAGCACAAGGAACTATATTCAATATCTTGTAATAACCTATAAGGTAAAAGAATCTGAAAAATAATGGTTATATTTATGTATAACAATCACTTTGCTGTATGCCAGAAACACTGTAAATCAACTCAACTTCAATTAAAAAAATATTTTTTAAAAAATGGAGCCTGTTGAACAGATTTTTGTACACCTACATTCATAGCAGCACCATTCACAATAGTCAAAGGTGGCAACAACCCAAATGTCCATCAATGGATGAATGAATAAACAAAATGTGATACAGAGATAGATACAGAGAGATTTTTTTACAATGGAATATTATTCAGCCTTAAAAAGGAAGGTAATTCTGATATATGCTACAACATGGATTAACCTTGAATACATTATGCGAAGTGAAATATGCCAGTCATAAAAAGACAAACACTGTATGATTCTACTTATATGAGCTACCTGGAGTAGTCAAAATCATAGAGACAGAAAGCAGAATAGCGGTTACCAGGGGGAAGGGGGAGGGGGAGTTATTGTTTATTGGGTACAGAATTTCAATTTGGAATGATGAAAAAGTTCTAGAGGTAGGTGGTGGTGATGGTTGCATAACAATGTGAATGTACTTAAATACCACTGAACTGTACACTTAAAATGGTAAAAATGGTAAATTTTATGTTATATGTATTTTACCACACTTTTTTTATAATGGAGTCTGTAACTACATTGGGGACAAAGAACAAGAGCTATTTGTAAATGTACTCAGGCTGGAAGCACCCGCAGAAGAGGGAGGTGTGGGGCTTGGTTGGGAGGACAGAGGGGCTGGCATTGGTGTGAAGGATCCATGGCTGTTGGCTTGCCTGGCCTCTCACAGTGACACAGTTTTCTCTCCTCCCACCTAAGGGCAAAGTGATTCCTTCAACAACAACAAATATGTATTGAATACACCGTGCTGTCACTGGGGGTACGGCACTAAACAAGATATATAGCTTAGGGGGAGAAAGACATAAAACAAATAATCACATATGGAGGTTACACATCTGATCCATGTCAAGAAGGTCTGATGAGGAAGTGAGGCATGAGCTAAGAGTGAGGAATGAGTGAGATTCAATGATGCAGGGGGGTGGAGGTGAGAAAGGAGTGTGTCCTAGGCAGAAAGAACCACAGGTTTCTAGAACCTGAACACAGCAGTGAAGCTGAGAGAGCAAAGGGAGCAGGATGTTTCTGGGGAGGTGGCAGAGGACAGATATCAGAGCCTGGGACCATGTTCAAACCTGTGTTCTTTGTCCTAAGAGCAAAGAGGAATCACTGGAGTTGTGTTGGGGGTGGGAATAGGGGAGAAAAGGAGGTTGAGATGTCATAATCAGGTTTGCATTTTGGAAAGAAGGGTCAAGAGAGATATGGGGAGACCAGTTAGGAGGCTACTTCAGTAATCCATATGAGGGACAATAGATGTGAGAGGATAGGGAAGTGCTGGAGATGAGGAAACAAGGCATATTCAAGTGGCATTTAGATTTTGAGATAAATCAGTTATTATGATATTGTGATTTATAATAAGAAATTGTTAAATTAATTAAACAAGGAGGCCATTAGCCTGATGTGGCTCTACTAAGGCCATGGTGGAAAATCAAAACCTAAGCCTATAAATGTTTCAAAGTTACAAAATCAAAACCACTAAGGACAGTCAATCACGTACAACCAACTAGGCTTTAAGCTATAGCCAATCAACTTTTCTTCTGCCTTTTCTCTATAAAATGCTCTCCCCAAGCTTCCACTAGTTTAGTGCTCCTAACCACTTCTGGTTTGGTGCTGCCTGATTCAAATCTATTTTTGCTCAAATAAACTCTTTAAAATGTTAATGTGTCTCAGTCTATCTTTTGACAGTTTTGATGTCAAAAGAGGGAACTGAAGGAGATTTCCCCCCTCCACCCCGCCACAGCCCCCAGGAGCAATGAACAACAAGGGGAAGCGACCTGCTGAGCCCCTTGAATTTGCTGCACCTTTGGAGGTGATGGGTAAGTACCTCTCAGATCCTAGTTCACCAGTTTTTGCATTATGAACTTTCAGACTTCATTTTAGCATTTATTTTTCCAGACTGGGTCCAGAAACTGGCCAGAGACAGACCGGGTCCGACTTGGAAAACAGTCTGGGTCTGAGGTTGGGCTGGGTCTACTTAAACTGAACACAGACAGTGTGAAGCCTCAGGTGAATAAAATTTTGTTTTAAGGCTGAACAAAGCAGGTTAACTTTACCAAAGATAATCTTGAATTACAGTGACCACAGTAGGGAACTTTTAACCTAGATAAGTTTTTCCATTTAGGAGGTACCTAGAGAAAATGGGATCTCAGCCAAGCATTCACCATAGAAAGTAGAGGGAAATTTATTTTCCTCCTCTACTGTTTCTGGTGACCATGATGAGACCCACTGGAACACCCCCACTTGCTTCAGAGCCTGAAGACGGGATCCTGGAAAACCTGGCAGAAGCTGGCAAAGGGTGAGAATTCTTACCAAAGTCAGCCCTCCTAGATCTCTATCTATGGTGCCTGGACAAGAGAGTAAGGTAAAATTTCACACTGTCCCCCTCCTTTCCAAATTCAGATTGGCAGGCAAAAAAAAAAAAAAAAATTGTGAGAATAAGGTCTTTGAATTGTGACTCGTAAATTTGCTTTCCAGTAGTCACTGGTTGTCAACTCTTTCTCTCCCAGGGACAGCTGTTGCCTTCTTGTTTGCCTCATTTTGTGTCATGAGAACTTATTTTGGCAATCACCAGGTTGGGGGCAGAAATGTGACCTGCACTCTATTTGTGGCTAGGGTTCTACTGCTGCCAGCTCTCAGGGAAATTGTCTAAGTCTTTCTTTCCTTTAGCAATCTTGGGGAGTGGCTTTGGATTTTAGGAGGACAGCATCTTTTGTACCTCTTTGGGGATGCCTCTTAAGTCCATGGAGTTGTTCAATACTGCCAGGAAAACCTATAAGATATTTGAAAGGATTTTTTTTAAAGTAGTTCTAAGGTCAAAAGTTGGCTAAATTGGAAGCTGATTTTCAGAGCCTGATAGGAAGGGTTTTTTTTTGTTATGCTTTTGTTCTTTTTTTTAAGGCTCCCCTACGCTAAAAGAAGCTCTGTACCCAGAAGGGAAGAAAAACATTCAAAGGCAAACAGCTCTAAATCTAGAACACAGGAATCTTTGACTTCCATATTAGTTGAAATGATCTTCTCCCTGACATAAGAAGCAAACTGAAGATAAAGTAGTTGGATGGGTCAGCCTTGATATCATTCAAGCAGCAACCCAATTCTTAAAGGAATTAAAAACAAGCTGTACTTGTCTAACAAATCTTTATAAGAACTCGAATGCTCTAGAAACAATTCAAAGCTCACCTATCCTTTTTACCAACCCCAAGCCTCCCCTATTCATCTCAAAAGGCTTGTAGGTGTTGCAAAATTCTACATTTAGGATCAAAAGTCCTTCTTGAAGGAACCTGCATTCTTTGCCTGTGCCTTTGAGATGTAAATGTTCTACCCAGTCTTCTCTGGAAACTGAGGGCTATCTCTGAATAGCAAACTTCAGGGAGGTAATTCTAAATCAAAAGATAAAAATAAAAAAAGAAAAGTGGGGGAAAGGCTATTTGGAAACTAGGCAAACGAAAAATCTTAAAAATCTTCTCCACAACATTAGTAAAAAGTTTAAGCCAATTGAGAAAGTAAACTTATATCACCTGACAGAAACACAATTCGGAGCCAACTATTCCTTTATAAACCTATGATTTTTGCATTATCATACCTGTCTCCGGCTAAAATTTTTAAGTGAAAGTTGTAAGATTTGTATCTGTCTGTATATTTATGTACATCTGTGCATGTATGTTATAGATGTATAACATTTTTCTATGTTTTGATAGTACTGCCAAAATTAGTTTATAAAGAGCTCTATTTAACTGGCTTAAAGAAAAACAAGCATGGGGAATTCCCTGGCAGTCCAATGGTTAGAATTTGGCGCTTTCACTGCTGAGGGCCCTGGTCAGGGAACTAAGATCCCACAAGCTGTGCAGCACAGCCTAAAAAAAAAGAAAGACAAACAAGCACTATGTATATTAAGAAATTAAGTATACTCTCAGAAATGTAAACACTAACCCAAATATTTTTCAATTTCACATGATCTAGGATAATCTTCGGTAAATAAAAGCTCATTTAAGTTTGTTAGTTTAATTAAAATAGGCATATCTTTAGAGTTATCAGCATTAAATATAATACTTTTATTTTAGGTTACTAAGATAAAAAAAAACTCATGTTCTCTCTTACAGAATTTGTCAACAAGAAATATATCTTAAGATAATGGTGAGCCGTTTAATATTTTATAAAATTTTCATGAATAATCTAAACATAATTGTTAAGAACAAGTAAATTAAATAGATGTAGGTAAGATAAAAGTTTATAAATGAACTTTTAAAGAATAATTATGCTTTATGGTATATTTACTTAAAAATAGTTCCCAAAATCTTTTTCATAACTTGAAACCTTAAAATTATACTGAAATAAGTTAAATGATGGATATTCACTGAATATCTAGACCACTTCCAAATAAGATAAAATACTGAAACATTAATTACTGAACACAGGTTTATCTACTTTTGGGTTATCACAGAGGAACTAAACCTACTTGGGTCTATTAGTAAACATGCCTGTGTTTCATTGAAAAATGATGCTATGAGGAAGCATATGCTTCTAGAAATTATGAAATGTATTCATAAATTTGCCAATCTAAAGAATGCTGGGGTAACAGTTCACAATTGCTTACTTCTTACTTTTCACTATAAATTAAGGTTCCTAAGGATTAAGAATTCTAATTAATGTGTAATTAAAACTACTAAAAATAATAAGGAAAACAACTCTATGCAAGGAAAGTAAGATGTGTTTTTGGGTAACAAAAGTTTATGAGGTATAGAGATGCACTTTTGTTAAGAGAAATGAAAGTAATTTTGTTCTAAAGTAAAGCTGGTTTCTTCAGAATGGGAAAGAAGAGAATGAAGACAAACTAAATGGATATAGAAAGCTGGGAAGAGAGAGAAAGAGAGAAAGTTTACCCTGTGTAGTGAAGCTGGCTAAAATTGAATTGTTATTATAAGGATTTTTAAAATAAGCTTTAATATAGTGGTATGCTTATGTAAAACTAAAAGTTAATTCTTTTTTCATCTGCTAAAAAGACAACATTTTCCTGGACAACGTTGTTCTGCTCTTGATAATACGAGATTCTGAATGATTTTTTCTTTATCTTTTAAGTAATCCGCCTAGAAAGCAAAGATTTTGTGTTTTACTAAAATACTTTCCTGTATTTTGTATTGTCTTTATCAGGTCTTTAAATACTTAAGAAAACTGAGTCTTCTCAATATTAAAAGAGCTAATTTTTGCTCACAACTATGTAACCTTATGTATTTGCCTTTAAGATCTTTTGTCACTTTGGTTAAACAGATAATTAAGTATATTGTTTCATAATGATCTGTGATCCTATTTGGCCATGTGTCTAAATCCTTCTAATATTTTTGCAAACTTCAAATTCTAAATGAAGTCTTTTTGACCTGGAAGTAACTTTGGGATTTTACAGAGGGTCCCTGGAAAATCTCAAAAGAGTTGTTCTCTCTCCTTATAAAAAGAGATACTGAACTAATTAGGCTTATTTTGTATGTTACATTACATGGGAAGCATTGTCAAATAAGAAGTAATGTTTACATTAGATTTATACGGATATATGATATTAATAATAAGTGTCCTAGAAATTTGGTATGTCCTAGTATAACGTTATCACTTGTAGTTCTAGTTATTATCTTAAAATGTTGTATGTCACAGAAATAACCAAGTTTTCTTGTCCATAGCATTATAAGGAGCTCTCATTAGATATTTAACCATGGCCACTTTTATGTCTCTTATCACTTACAGACAATTATTGTTTTACTCTGATGCCTTTGCAAAAATGTTCCTGCAAAAGTACTTCATCTTTAAGGAGACTCATGGAAGGGACTCTAACAGATACAGGTTTCTGTTAACTTTCAGATCATATCACTGAACTGAGTAAGAATTTGCAGAACGCTAATGGAGAAACTGATGGCTTCATACAACTGCTAACAAAAGATCAAGATCAACAAGAATTAATTACATGGGACTGGATGAACTGATGAGGATGATTATACTCTTTAAGACCTTTGTTTGAAACACTGTGGTCCTTCAGTGTTCTGTTTTCCCAAATTTTAGGAAACTTTTTCTCTTTCCTCTAGAGCTATTCAGCAATTTGGTAAAATACATTTTCTGTGAACAAAGATGAAACATTTATCTTTTTCTCCCTATCTGATCCTTCTATAATTCAGAAACTCTATTCTTATTTTCATGGCATTAGTTATATGCATATATTCAAACAGAATCTGTTCTCCTTGTAACTGGACACAACTGGAAACACTGGTTATATTACAAAGCCTTTGACTAGAATGCCATATTTAAGAATATGCATAGGGACTTCCCTGGTGGCGCACTGGTTAAAAATCCGCCTGCCAATGCAGGGGACACGGGTTCGATCCCTGGTCCGGGAAGATCTCACATGCCGCACAGCAACTAAACCTGTGCACCACAACTACTGAGCCTGTGCTCTAGAGCCCGTGAGTCACAACTATTGAGCCTGTGTGCTACAACTACTGAAGCCCGTGTTCCTAGAGCCTGTGCTCTGCAACAAGAGAAGCCACCACAATGAGAAGCCTGCGTGCAGCAACAAAGACCCAACGCAGCCAAAAATAAATAAATAAATAAACAAACAAACAAACAAACAAACAAAACCAGTCTTTAAAAAAAAAAAAGAACATGCATAAAATCAGATATGGCCAGTTTCAAGGAACTAAAGTTGGCTTTATGGAGCCAATAAAAGCCTCTTGGGAAAACTGGCCTGGTACTTTGCTTACAGGATTCCCAGCAGCCTTACCAGATGAGTACGGAAGGTCACTTCCTGGCACACCCAGGAACCTCAAGGTATTTTGGGTACCTCAAGAAGAGAGGAATTCACTGAAATCTATAGGTAGTGCAAGCAAAGTCTGATGGTAAATTCTTGGCTTGGCTTCTTAGCCTGGAGAGGCTTTTAAAAGTCCAATCTAAGATTCCTTGTGAAAAGTTCCAGCAGAGTGTATACGGTCAGTGACTATTCCTACTGCTCTTATGTAAATAATCAGGCCAAGTTTAATGAGACTAGACTTGTTCTGCAAACAAATTGATCTTACTATGATTATCTTTGATAGAAATGAAGGTGATTACAGAGGAAAAAATTGTATTTCAGTAAAAAATTAAAACACAACCTTGTAGATATCATATTCTAGTCCTGTTTATTGCCTTTGAGGTTTTGTTATATATCTATAAACTGAACTGGATCCTGAATTCTTCTAGTTTTCTCAAATATCTGGCTACAACTCTCCAAACTAATGTTTCCAACTTTATTCCACTCTTCTGGTTTGGAATCACTAAAATCAAAGACAGCCCCTGGACCTCCTTAGAAGGAACCATACCAGGTTCTCCTCACTACCCAGATGGTAGTCAAACTTCAGGGACTTGAATCTTGGGTCCACATACCTCAATTAAAAAGGGCTCCTCCTGACTCTTGGAACTGCACACTAGCTGGAGATATTAAATTAAAATTGACTAGGGGGCTTCCCTGGTGGCGCAGTGGTTGAGAGTCCGCCTGCCGATGCAGGGGACACGGGTTCGTGCCCCGGTCTGGGAAGATCCCATATGCCGCGGAGCGGCTGGGCCCGTGAGCCATGGCCGCTGAGCCTGCGCATCCAGAGCCTGTGCTCCGCAGCGGGAGAGGCCACAACAGTGAGAGGCCTGCGTACCGCAAAAAAAAAAAAAATGCTAGACACTGTACCAAGGACTGCTATCCCTGTGGGATCCTATCACAAAGAATTACAACATTCCAAGGTGGAAGAGAACTTTAAAATCCATCTAGTCCGACCACCTATCTGATACAATATCTCTACCAGTAGCATCTACTCTGTGTTTAAACACCTCTAATGATGGGAAACTCATAATCTTTATAATTTATTAGTTTTTTCATCTGTTCAACAAGTGACCAGGTCCACAGCTAGGAGCTGGTAA
Organism: Platanista minor; assembly: GCA_004363435.1. Taxonomy (NCBI): domain Eukaryota; kingdom Metazoa; phylum Chordata; class Mammalia; order Artiodactyla; family Platanistidae; genus Platanista; species Platanista minor. The sequence goes on from RJWK010024293.1 coordinate 17,431, forward strand.
TAAAATGGTGAACCAAACTGAAACAATCCCTGTCGTCAAAGAGCTTATAGTTTAGATGGAAACACAGATGAATAAATGAATGCAGTGATATATCATATTGAGCTTAATTAATCTTTGTGCTTTTCTTTTCCATGTTTCCTTGAATAACACCCTTCCCCAAGTCAGTCAAAGATTCTTACATATCCTCATGAAAATGAGTATTCCAGCAGAAATGCTAACAGACAAAACTGGTCAAAACTTACTTTTGGGATATCCAATGTAGGCTCACAGAAGAAACAATAGTTTTGAAAGCCAAATCATTCTGATCCATATAGTCTGCACACTGCCAAGAGAAGAAAAGGCTCTTAAAAATCAAGAGGCAACAAGGTGGAGACCAATGGTTCTCAAACTTTGGTGCACATCAGAACTACGTGGAGGGCCTACGAAAACACAAGTTGCTGGTACCTACCCATAATTTCTAATTCAGTAGGCCTGGTATGAACCTGAGCACCTATACTATTAAAACCTTCCCAGGTGATGCTGTTACTACTGATCCAGGGACCACACTTAGAAAATGATTAGTGTAGGATTTAGACCTTTGACAGTGGATTGAAAAGAAAAAGATCCAGTTTAAGGTGTAGGGGAAACTAAATGACCTCCACCTGGCCTGGGAAGCAAGCTAGAGATGAAGTAGAAGGCCATACCTGGGAAAGGGTAGAGCTCTCTAAGAAGAGGGATTGGACTCAGGGTAACTTGGAAAAAGTGGAGTTAACACTGAGAAACTTTTCATAATCACCCACCACAAGCACCAGGGGAGCCAGAAGGGAGATAAGCCAGTGCATACAAGTCACCAATTGCCATTTAAGCAAGCACTGCATGTCACTCATGCAAAGGATAATGTTAGCTGTTTTTCCCCCTGCTGTATGGCTAGTACCCACTACTGACTGCTCCTTGCACGTCTACTAGACCACCCTAAGATGGTCTAGTAGAAAGGGCCATGCCCTGGGCCATTTGTGTTAGTTTCTTAGGGCTACCATAACAAATTACCACAAATGAGGTGGCTTAAAACAACAAAAATTTATTCTTAACACTTCTGTACTCAAGGTATCAGCAGGCCCTGCTCCCTCTGAAGACTCTTGGGAAAGATCCTTCCTTACCTCTTCCAGCCTCTGGAGGTCCCAGGCATTCCTTGGCTTGTGGGAACATAACCTTAAGCTCTGCCTCCATATTCACACGGCCTTCTTCTCTGTGTGTGTCCTCTCCTCTTCTTATAAAGACACCACCAGTCATTGGATTTAGGGCCCATCTAATTCAGTATGACCTCATCTTAACTAATTACACCAGTAAAGACTCTATTTCCAAATAACGTCACATTCTAAGGTTCTAGGTGCACATTTTGGGGGGACACTATTCAATCCACTATACCATGCAAACTACCTTTACTGAACTTCCCTCACCCTCCCTTTTCAAACAGCTCAGGACACTCTTTGGTCCCTTGAAATAGAAGGTGGAATTCTTGACATCCAGAGAAGTGACTGAGTGGCAGGAAAATCCCGAGCCTGCACTTGGGTGGGAGTGGTTGGTGGTAAATCCCACCTATTACACAATTATGATAGAATGTAATAGGTTATGATGAGGAAATGTGGGGTGCCACAGGAACATAAAAGGCACCAAACACAGACTTGGGTATTAAGCAAGGTTTCCTGAAGTTTGGAATGTCTAAGGTGAGACCCGAAGGACAGGAAGGAAACAGTCAGATGAAGATCTGGTGGGAAGAGAGACATTGGGGAAGAGTTTTCCAGACAGAGGGAACACATGGACAATGGCTCAGAAGTGAGAGAAATATGATTCATTACAGGAGCATGAGATATTCAAAATGGCTGAGTTGTAGAGTGGTACAAGGGACTAGGAGGGCGAGCATCTGGGACTGAAGTCTGAGCCCCTGTCTTTTATCTTTTAAAGCCACAAAGAATAATACTAACCATTCTCCAACTTGGGAGTCCTTATGCATTTAGAGACAGGTATATTGTTATCCCTAAATTTTCTCTTTTCTGGGTTAAATATACTTAATTCCTCCAAAGATTTCTCATATCCTTTGGAGTCTCATCTTACCACTAACTATCCTGGTTGAAGTCCTCCAAACCCACTCCAGCTTGCCTAAATCTCTTGAAGTAAAACCTTGAAATGGAAGAAAATATTCCAACCCAATGCCACAGGATCAACACTTTGACCTTAATGATCAACATTTACTGACAGCACCTTTCTTTCCTAGATCTAGGCATAAAATTGGAGCAGAATTTTGAGGCAGAGACTGTTAACTGGGCCTCAATATTCACTATTATTCTCTTCTCCTTAGTGATATAACACCCCCACTCCAGTTTTAGCTGAGCACATGGCTGCCCAGCTAGAGACTAACATCTCTGCCTTTCTTGTAGCTGAGTACAGTCATATGACTATATTCTAGTCCACACAAGCCACTTACTCTTGTCTTCCTTCTACCCCTGCCCTGCTGGCTGAAAACTGGGACAAATATAGAAGCCTTGTGCCCAGAGATGGAAGCCCCCATGTTGAAGACAGCAGAGCAGAGCAGATCACCTGGGTCTCTGGATGACTTCCTGAGGCAGACAGAAGTCTACCCAGGCTAGATGGCCCACCCACCTCTTGGGTGTTAGATGAGGTGGAAAGAAACTTCTGTAATCTTTTGAGCCACTGTAACTAATACAAGAGCCATCCTCATGTGGTCCCTATTGATATAGATTGCATTCAGTATACACGTATATTTAGGCGTTCATCCACCCATCCATCCATTCAGTAAATACATCAACCGTCTACCAGGTGCTAGATGCTATGTATTCTGAACATTATACATGGTGGTATCAATATTTCTGGGATGGGCAGTATATTGCTCTTTGTTTACAATTTTTAAAAAATTTGCTTATTTATTATTTTTGGCTGTGTTGGGTCTTTGTTGCTGTGCATGGGCTTTCTCTAGTTGCAGTGAGTGGGGGCTACTCTTCGTCGGGGTGCATGGGCTTCTCATTGCGGTGGCTTCTCTTGTTGTGGAGCACAGGGCTCTAAGCACGCGGACTTCAGTAGTTGTGGCACACAGGCTTGGTTGCTCCATGGCACGTGGGATCTTCCTGGACCAGGGATCAAACCTGTGTCCCCTGCATTGGCAGGCGGATTCTTAACCACTGTGCCACCAGGGAAGTCCCTGTTTACAATCTTTATTGTTGTGACACCAAGGGACTCTTGGTTCAATGTTAGTCTTTTCATCTCCTTTTTATAACATTGCCTACTCTGTGACAGCTGCCTTATCTGGGGTATCCCCCTCAATTCTCATAACAACTTGTGAGAAAGGTTACTGTTATTCTCATCTTACAAATTAAAAAACTAAGCCTTTTCTTAAAAATGGACTTTAATTTCCTAAAGAATCAGCAAATAATATAATCTTAAGAGACAGGGAGAGATTTCTAGCATTTTCTAAGCAGTAAAGAGTGACAGAACAAGATCTTTATCAAAGGCCTTTTGACATTGCTCTGAGCTAGCTTCTCAAATTCAACCCATTGAACAACAGGTTTCCTGCTCTGTGGGAAAGAAATATGGTTTCTTAGTCAAATAAGTTTGAGAAATACTGCATAATAAAGAGATTCATACTGTGCATTTAAATATTAAAGTCACTGACAAAGACCTGTAGAAAAGTGACATGTTCAACTTGATTTAACACAATGTTTCCCAAGTGAACTTGGCTATGAGACCCTTTTTTTTCAAGTCATGCTATTAACTTTCCTCAGAACTTTGAGGAAGGGCTGCTGTAGACAATGCAATGAGATAGAAGGAAACTTCCTGTTTCACCTGTTTTGATTGCCCGTCACTTCCAGGTGTTACACCTGACTGGCGATATCCTCCCACAAGAAATTATATTCATATAAAGCTTCAAATAATGCTTTACAAAAAGGTGGAATTTCAGGCAACGCCAGAGAAAACCATTTTTCTCTGAGAAATTCTTTGATTCCTCAAATCCTGCCTGGAACGCTGCCACAATATCTGCTCTGCTGACCTTTTAAGGAGAGGGAAGGACAAGATTTAGTGCTAGGGGCTTAAGCACTTAGAAACAAAAGTGACTTCTTCATGAGGCAGGCAATATGCTAGTCTTGTAATACAGGGGGTTTGAATTTGAATCTCAAGACCAACAGTTACAGCAAGTGTCACTCAACAGTGTGATATCACATAAGTTCAGTCAAATATGGAAAATGGGAATTGATTATTTTACAAGCAAAGAAATTGAGTCAAGGGGACAATGAAAGGTCATCTGTATTAGGGAAACTCCCCATCAGGCTGTAAATCGTCTGTTTCTAAAGGCGCTTTCTGGATATAGTATTCGGTCCTTATACAAATTTAAAAAAGAAAGCACAGAACCAGATTAAAACAAGCAACTGTAAACACAGGCAGCTCCAGGGTATGCAGATGGGCAGAAAAAGTGGGGTTGTCAAGGAGCTTATGGCTGGAGAGACTGGGAAGCTGGCGAGTGTCCTCTGCCCCCTCCACCCCTCCGGAAATGACTGCAGCACAAATGCATGCTCATTAACCAGCAGGCCTAATGAAGGGCAGACTTTTCTGGCCCTGTTGGCAATGCCAGGGACCTTGCTCCAGTGTTGTCATGGGGAAGTTATTGTCATCCTCCTGGCAACAGGTTACCTAGGTGAAGACCAAACAGCCTGACCAGGCCCAGTGAGCAGTCGGCCTAGTGCTATACGCTGTCCCCAGGCTGCCTAGCCTGCCCTCTCCTTTCACATTCTCACTCCCTAGGCCATACCACTGCCTTTAAGAGAAGCAGCGTTCATTCTTGCACAAAGAGACATTATAGAAGGCTTTCTGTAGTGGGGGCAGGTTGGGAGGTGTCCCATTGTTCTTTTCTACTTCTGACCTTCAAAGTTTCAAAGTGTGGCCAGCCATGGACAGTCATGCCCACTCCCACAAACCTACAACTAAAATCAGAACAGCTCTCGGCAGAAACACGCCTTTCCACCTATTTTTACTGAACGCCCCAGTGCCATAATTAAAACAAATTACAGGGGGCTTCCCTGGTGGCACAGTGGTTAAGAATCCACCTGCCAATTCAGGGGACATGGGTTCAAGCCCTGGTCCGGGATGATCCCACATGCCGTGGAGCAACTAAGCCTGTGTGCCATAACTACTGAGCCTGTGCTCTAGAGCCTGCATGCCACAATTACTGAGCCTGTGAGCCACAACTACTGAGTCCGCCTAAAGCCCCTGCTCCGCAACAAGAGGAGCCACCGCAATGAGAAGCCAACACACCGCAACGAAGGGTAGCCCCCGCTCGCCACAACTAGAGAAAGCCCACGTGCAGCAATGAAGACCCAATGCAGCCATAAATAAATAAATAAATAAATAAAATTCATTAAAAAAAAAAATCTGACCTTTAAAAAAAACAAATTACAAGCATAAAAAATACCTGAAGAGATCATCAACGTCTATACCACACAGTGAAATGAATCCCTAAGCCAATTAACTTGTGAATTTGATCAATTAATTGTAGATAGCTAAATGAAACAATTCAGTTAAAGCCAATCCTCAATCACAAGATTGGTTCAAGATGGCGGAGCAGAAGGACATGCTCTCACTCCCTCTTGCAAGAGCACTGGTATCACAACTAAATGCTGAACAATCATCGACAGGAAGACACTGGAACTCACCAAAAAAGATATCCCATATCCAAAGACAAAGGAGAAGCCACTATGAGCTGGTAGGAGAGGCGCAATCACAATAAAATCAAACCCCATAACTTCTGGGTGGGTGACTCACAAACTGGAGAACACAGAAGTCCACCCACTGGAGTGAAGATTCTGAGCCCCATGTCAGGCTTCCCAACCTGGGGGTGGGGCAATGGGAGGAGGAATTCCTAGAGAATCAGACTTTGAAGGCTAACAGGATTTGATTATAGGACTTCGACAGTACTGCAGGAAACAGAGACTCCACACTTGGATGGCACACACAAAGTACTGGATGCATCGGGACCCAGGGGAAGGAGCAGTGACCCCAGGGGAGACTGAAGCAGACCTACCTGCTAGTGTTGGAGGGTCTCCTGCAGAGGTGGGGTGTGGCGGTGGCTCACCGTGGGGCCAAGGACACTGGCAGCATAAGTTCTGGGAAGTACTCCTTGGCGTGAGACATCCCAGAGTCTGCCAGCAGCCCCACCAAAGAGCCCAGGTAGGCGCCAGTGTTGGGTCGCCTCAGGCCAAACAACCAACAGGGAGTGAACCCAGCCCCATGCATCAGCAGACCAGGGGATTAAAGTTTTACTGAGCTCTGCCCACCAGAGCAACAGCCAGCTCTACCCACCACCAGTCCCTCCCAACAGGAAACTTGTGCACAAGCCTCTTAGATATTTTCATCCATCAGAGGGCAGACAGCAGAAGCAAGAAGAACTACAATTCTGCAGCCTGTGGAAGAAGAACCACATTCATAGAAAGACAGACAAGATGAAAAGGCAGAGGACTATGTACCAGATGAAGGAACAAGAGAAAACCCCAGAAAAACAACTAAATGAAGTGGAGACAGGAAACCTTCCAGAAAAAGAATTCAGAATAATGATAGTGAAGATGATCCAGGACCTCGGAAAAAGAATGGAGGCCAAGATCAAGAAGATGCAAGAAATCTTTAACAAAGACCTAGAAGAATTAAAGAACAAACAAACAGAGATGAACAATGCAATAACTGAAACGAAAACTACACTAGAAGGAATCAATAGCAGAATAACTGAGGCAGAAGAACAGATAAGTGACCTGGAAGACAGAATGGTGGAATTCACTGCCACAGAACAGAATAAAGAAAAAAGAATGAAAGGAAATGAAGACAGCCTAAGAGACCTCTGGGACAGCATTAAATGCACCAACTTTCACATTATGGGGTCCCAGAAGAAGAAGAGAGAGAGAGAAAGGTCCCGAGAAAATATCTGAAGAGATTAGAGTTGAAAACCTCCCTAACGTGCGAAAGGAAATAGCCACCCAAATCCAGGAAGCACAGAGAGTCCCAGGCAGGATAAACCCAAGGAGAAACATGCCGAGACACATAATAATCAAGCTGGCAAAAATTAAAGACAGAGAAAAATTATTGAAAGCAACAAGGGAAAAACGACAAATAGCATACAAGAGAACTCCCACAAGGTTAACAGCTGATTTCTCAGCAGAAACTCTACAAGCCAGAAGGGAGTGGCATGACATATTTAAAGTGATGAAAGGGAAGAACCTACAACCAAGATTACTCTACCTGGCAAGGATCTCATTCAGATTTGATGGAGAAATCAAAAGCTATACAGACAAGCAAAAGCTAAGAGAATTCAGCACCACCAAACCTGCCCTACATCAAATGCTAAAGGAACTTCTCTAAGTGTGAAAAACAAGAGAAGAATAGGACCTACAAAAATAAACCCAAAACAATTAAGAAAATGGTAATAGGAACATACATATCGATAATGACCTTAAATGTGAATGGATTAAATGCTCCAACCAAAAGACACAGGCTCACTGAATGGATACAAAAACAAGACCCATATATATGCTGTCTACAAGAGACCCACTTCAGACCTAGGGACGCATACAGACTGAAAGTGAGGGGATGGAAGAAGATATTCCATGCAAATGGAAATCAAAAGAAAGCTGGAGTAGCAATACTCGTATCAGATAAAATAGACTTTAAAATAAAGAATGTTACAACAGACAAAGAAGGACACTACATAATGATCAAGAGATCAATCCAAGAAGAAGATATAACAATTATAAATATCTATGCACCCAACATAGGAGCACCTCAATACATAAGACAACTGCTAACAGCTACAAAAGAGGAAATGGACAGTAACACGATAATAGTGGGGGGCGTTAACACCTCACTTACACCAATGGACAGATCATCCAAACAGAAAATTAATAAGGAAAAACAAGCTTTAAATGACACAACAGACCAGATAGATTTAATTGATATTTATAGGACATTCCATCCAAAACCAGCAGATTAAACTTTCTTCTCAAGTGCACACAGAACATTCTCCAGGATAGATCACATCTTGGGTCACAAATCAAGCCTCAGTAAATTTAAGAAAATTGAAATCATATCAAGAATCTTTTCTGACCACAACACTGTGAGATTAGAAATCAATTACAGGGAAAAAAACGTAAAAAACACAAACACATGGAGGCTAAACAATACGTTACTAAATAACCAAGAGATCACTGAAGAAATCAAAGAGGAAATCAAAAAACACCTACAGACAAATGACAATGAAACCACGATGATCCAAAACCTATGGGATGCAGCAAAAGCAGTTCTAAAGGGGAGGTTATAGCAATACAAGCCTACCTCAAGAAACAAGAAAAATCTCAAATAATCAATCCAACCTTACACCTAAAGGAACTAGAGAAAGAAGAACAAACAAAACCCAAAGTTAGCAGAAGGAAAGAAATCATAAAAATCAGAGCAGAAATGAATGAAATAGAAACAAAGAAAACAATAGCAAAGATCAATAAAACTAAAAGCTGGTTCTCTGAGAAGATAAACAAAATTGATAAACCATTAGCCAGAATGATCAAAAAAAAAGAGGGAGAGGACTCAAATCAATAAAATTAGAAATGAAAAAGGACAAGTTACAACAGACACTGCAGAAATACAAAGCATCCTAAGAGACTACTACAAGCAACTCTATGCCAACAAAATGGACAACCTGGAAGAAATGGAAAAATTCTTAGAAAGGTATAACCTTCCAAGACTGAACCAGGAAGAAATAAAAAATATGAACAGACCAATCACAAGTAATGAAATTGAAACTGCGATTAAAAATCTTCCAACAAACAAAATCCTGGACCAGATGGCTTCACAAGTGAATTCTATCAAACATTTAGAGAAGAGCTAACACCCATCCTTCTTAAACTGTTCCAAAAAATTGCAGAGGAAGGAACACTCCCAAACTCATTCTATGAGGCCACCATCATCCTGATACCAAAAACAGACAAAGATACTACAAAAAAAGAAAATTACAGACCAATATCATTGATGAATATAGATGCAAAAATCCTCAACAAAATACTAGCAAACAGAATCCAACAACACATTAAAAGGATCATACACCATGATCAAGTGGGATTTATCCCAGGGATGCAAGGATTCTTCAATATACACAAATCAATCAATGTGATACACCATATTAACAAACTGAAGAAGAAAAACCATATGATCATCACAATAGATGCAGAAAAAGCTTGTGACAAAATTCAACACCGATTTATGATAAAAACTCTCCAGAAAGTGGGTATAGAGGGAACTTAACTCAACATAATAAAGGCCATATACAACAAACCCACAGCAAACATCATTCTCAGTGGTGAAAAACTGAAAGCATTTCTTCTAAGATCAGGAACAAGACAAGGATGTGCACTCTCACCAATATTATTCAACATAGTTTGGGAAGTCCTAGCCATGGCAATCAGAGAGGAAAAAGAAATAAAAGGAATACAAATTGGAAAAGAAGAAGTAAAACTGTCACTGTTTGCAGATGACATGATACTATACATAGAGAATCCTAAAGATGCCACCAGAAATCTACTTGAGCTAATCAATGAATCTGGTAAAGTTGCAGGATACAAAATTAATGCACAGAAATCTCTTGCATTCCTATACACTAATGATGAAAAATCTGAAAGAGAAATCAAGAAAACACTCCCATTTACCACTGCAATAAAAAGAATAAAATACCTAGGAATAAACCTACCTAGGGAGACAAAAGACCTATATGCAGAATTCTATAAGACACTGATGAAAGAAATTAAAGATGATACCAACAGATGGAGAGATATATCATGTTCTTGGATTGGAAGAATCAATATTGTGAACATGACTATACTACCCAAAGCAATCTACAGATTCAATGCAATCCCTATCAAATTACCAATGGCATTTTTTACAGAACTAGAACAAAAAAAAAGTCTTAAAATTTGTATGGAGACACAAAAGACCACGAATAGGCAAAGCAGTGCTGAGGGAAAAAAACGGAGCTGGAGGAATCAGACTCCCTGACTTCAGGCTATACTACAAAGCTAAAGTAATCAAGCCAATATGGTACTGGCACAAAAACAGAAATAAGATCAATGGAACAGCATAGAAAGCCCAGAGATAAACCCACACACCTATGGTCAATTAATCTATGACAAAGGAGGCAAGGATATACAATGGAGAAAAGACAGTCTCTTCAATACGTGGTGCTGGGAAAACTCAACAGCTACATGTAAAAGAATGAAATCAGAACACTCCCTAACACCATACACAAAAATAAACTCAAAATGGATTAGAGACCTAAATGTAAGACCGGACACTCTAAAACTCTTAGAGGAAAACATAGGAAGAGCACTCTTTGACATAAATGACAGCAAGATCTTTTTTGATCCACCACCAAGAGTAATGAAAATAAAAACAAAAATAAACAAATGGGACCTAATGAAACTTCAAAGCTTTTGCAAAGGAAACTACAAACAAGACGAAAAGGCAACCCTCAGAATGGGAGAAAATATTTGCAATCGAATCAATGGACAAAGGGTTAATCTCCAAAATATATAAACAGCTCAGGCAGCTCAATATTAAAAAAACAAAAAACCCAATTCAAAAATGGGCAGAATACCTAAATAGACATTTCTCCAAAGAAGTCATATAATTGGCCAAGAAACACATGAAAAGCTGCTCAACATCACTAATTATTAGAGAAATGTAAATCAAAACTACAGTGAGTGGCTTCCCTGGTGGCGCAGTGGTTGAGAGCCCACCTGCCGATGCAGGGGACGCGGGTTCGTGCCCCGGTCCGGGAAGATCCCGCATGCCACGGAGCGGCTGGGCCCGTGAGCCATGGCTGCTGAGCCTGCGCGTCCGGAGCCTGTGCTCCGCAATGGGAGAGACCACAGCAATGAGAGGCCCGTGTACCGCAAAAAAAAAAAAAAAAAAAAAAAACTACAATGAGGTATCACCTCACACCAGTTAGAATGGGCATCATCAGAAAATCTA
>RJWK010024294.1:0-28470 GCA_004363435.1 Platanista minor
TGGCATGGAAAAAAAAAAAAAAAAAAAGACACACACACCCCAATGTTCATTGCAGCACTATTTACAATAGCCAGGTCATGGAAGCAATCTAAATGCCCATTGAAAGACGAATGGATAAAGAAGTTGTGGTACATATATACAACGGAATATTACTCAGCCATTGAAAGGAATGAAACTGAGTCATTTGTAGAGACGTGGATGAATCTAGTGGCTGTCATATAGAGTGAAGTAAGTCAAAAAGAGAAAAACAAATATCATATATTAACGCATGTATGTGGAACCTAGAAAAATGGTACAGATGAACCAGTTTGCAGGGGAGAAATTGAGACACAGATGTAGAGTACAAATGAATGGATACCAAGGGGAGAAAGTGATGGGGGGGGAGAAAAAAATTAGAACTTTTAACCATAATATTTAGCAACTCCAAATCACTAGAATAAAATAAACATTTTGCTTTAATGAAAATGTAAAAAAAAAAAAGATAACTTGCCATTGGTTCTGGGTATTGAATGCATAGCATCTTGACTACCTTTAACAATACTGTATTGTATATTTAAAAGTTGGTAATCTTTAAGATGTGATCTTCAAAGTTCTCATCACAAGAGAGAATAAAAATTTGTAACTATGTGGAAAAAAAGAATCAAATACCTGACAAAACTAATTGATAGTGACCAAAAGCATACCTGTGGTTTCCTGTGGCCAGGAGTGGGGAGGGAGTTGACTGCAAAGAGGCATAAGGGAACTTTCAGGAGTGAGGGAAGTATTTTGTATTTTAGTTGTGGTAGCTACATGGGTGGCTACATGTCTCAAAACTCATTCAACCATCAAAATAAGTAGATTTCATTGTATGCAAATAATATCTCAATAAAAGTGATTTTAAAAAATCAAACGCCTGGAAAAGCACATTCTCAGTCATATATCTGACTAAGTGTCTAAGAGAAAAAGTCCATCAAAAGACTTTTAAAAAGAACCTTGCATGAAGAAACAATGCAAGGAAAGCATAGAACTATCTTATAGTCTTAAGGAACAATGTGTTCTAGAAGAGTAAATTTTATAGAATATTAAAGCTTATGTTTAATAAAACCTCCTATTTTTCTAACTCATTTCCCCTAGCATCCCCACCCCAATATTCTTTCTAGCTCACTGGGTCACTGAATCCATCAATCCTGTCACACGAGTAAGACACACACACACACACAAACACACACACACACACACACACACACACACACAAACACACACACACACGCTACCCCACCACCAACACACTACATCCCCATCCCATGTCGTGTCTTAACTTGGATTTTAGGAGCTGATTATTCTAAGAGTTATGCCTATAAGGCTTTTGAACAAAAGATTTTAATTATATTTGAGGAAAATTATTAAAGGCCTTGTGGTTTTCACTGGAGCCCCCATTCAGAAAAAGGGACTAGAGAAGAAACAGCTGAACTGAGTATTGACCAGGTTGACAAAATGAGAAAGCATTCTAGGCAGTGGGAGGAGAATATACCAACAAAAGAAATAGCTCAATGTATCAAGGAACTGTAAACAGTCAATTTGGCTGGAAATTGTGAGAGGAGAAGAGGAGGCTAGACAAGCACATGTCAAAGAAAGGGCTTTGAAGTCTGAAGTGTTATGGTCATTGATTCTGTGACAGCAAAACCTGGGTTTTGCTTACTGGTGTAGCCCTAGGCCCTAACGAATAATTCCCTAGCGAATAGTGAATGCTCACTGACTATTTGACAAATGAATGAACATATGGATAGATAGATGGATAAATACATGACAAACTGTGAAGGGTCTAGTATACTATGGTAAAGAATCTGGACTTTGGTCTAAAATTCAGGTTTCACCAACCATGGTGATAGGTGGCCATTTATGAAGTATGTCACAAGTAATCTGTTAGTAATGAAAGCCAAAGTACTGCAATTTGAAAATGATTTATTTTTTAACGTAAATAAGAACCTGTTCAAGATTACCTTACAATATTACCCTCATGTTCATTCCAATATAGTTTATTGAGTACAAGAGTTAAAAAATGGAATTTTAGCTAGTTTGCCAGTAACTGCACATAATCTATAGCCTATCTACTCTAAGTCATGTTTGTTAGCAAATCACCACTGCTAAACTATCAATAACCATGGCAGTTATAAATTATTGAAGCCTGTACTTCCTAAAAATATACTTTAGAGTTTTGTTAAAATTGGGGTATACTCACAGCAGTATATTAGGCATGTGAATATTATCAGTCATGAGACACTAGTGAAGGCACCAGTCATTGTATAATTTCAAGAAAAAGATTGATATTATATAACTAATCCTAGAAAAAAATCATTTTTGTGACAAAGTAGATGAGTGGAATATATGAGACCTAAGAGTGTGACAAAAACTATAGGAGAGACATGGAGAAAGTCTGAACTAAAGTACTAGTAATGGATATGCAGAAAAGAATGATAATAAAAGCATACAGGCAGTAAAATCAACAGACTTATGCATCAATCAGACATGCTAGTTTAGGTAAAGTGGCTTGGCTTGAACAACAGGGTCCAAAATAGAAGCTGGGTAGGATATAAGAGAGGAGGGTAACAATAGGGAGGAAAGATAATAAGCTCCATAGTAGGCATGTTGGATTGGATACAAGGATGCCAAACTTAAAGAGGTCTGGAATACAGGTCCCAATTAAGAATCCAGGCATAGAGATGGTGGATGGACTAACCTAGGAATAGTGTGTGTGTGGAGTTAGAAAAAGAGAAAGTCAGACAGAACTTGGGGAAAAACACACATTCTTAAGGGCTAGGACAAGTAATAGAAAACCAAAAAGAAGGTGCACATAGAATCACAGACCATGAGTTCCTCCAGGGATAGTTCCCATTCGTGCAATTTCTGGCACAGTACAGTTACTTGATAATTATAGTGAATAATTAGAAAGCAAAAACTACAAAGGAACTATAGAGATCATCTACAGCAGGGCTGGGAAACAAGTTTCAGTTCAAGACTAACTGCAGTCAATTTTGTATGACTATCTATTTAGAAAACCATTTCAATAAAGATTTTGAGGTCAAGACTGGGCTCCAAAGGAAAGTTGTGGGCCCACAACTATTATGTACAGTTAAAGCCATAGGCTCAGGAGGGGAGAAAGAATTCCTCATTGGGTCACATATTGCCACCATGGATACTTCATTTTTATTACATACAATTTATTATATATTTCATTTTTATTATAAAATTTTAACTTTGAAAATAATAAAAGTTCATGGTAACATCAAATGATACAGGAATAAAGAAAATATTAATAATTTCCACCGAACTGCTCTAGTCTCATTTTTCTCAGGTTCGTTGGTTTCTCAGGTAACCAATATCCATTAACAGAAAAATGTTTTGCATTTACGATCTTACTCCTTTTTCTTGCTCATCTGTATATATAAATACAAAGCATTTTCTTTGTTTTTAATATCTTTGTTTTTCTTTCTTTGTTTTTAATATCTTTATTGGAGTATAACTGATTGACATTGTTCTGTTAGTTGCTGCTGTTTAACAAAGTGAATCAGCTATACGTATAAATATATCCCCATACTCCCTCCCTCTTGCATCTCCCTCCCACATTCCCTATCCCACCCTTCTAGGTGGACACAAAGCACCGAGCTGATCTCCCTGTGCTATGCAGCTGCTTCCCACTAGCTATCTATTTTACATTTCGTAGTGTATATATGTCAATGCAACTCTCTCACTTCGCCCCAGCTTACCCTTCCCCCTCCCAGTATCCTCAAGTCTATTCTCTATGTCTGCATCTGTATTCCTGTCCTGCCCTTAGGTTCTTCAGAAACATTTTTGTTTTAATTCCATATATATGCGTTAGCATACGGTATTTGTTCTTCTCTTTCTGACTTAGTTCACTCTGTATGACAGTCTCTAGGTCCATCTACCTCACTACAAATAACTCAATTTCGTTTCTTTATGTGGATGAGTAATATTCCATTGAATATACGTGCCACATCTTCTTTATCCATTCATCTGTTGATGGACACTGAGGCTGCTTCCATGACCTGGCTATTGTAAATAGAGCTTCAGTGAACATTTTGGTACATGACTCTTTCTGAATTATGGTTTTCTCAGGGTATATGCCCGGTAGTGGGATTGCTGGGTCGTACAGTAATTCTATTTTTAGTTTTTTAAGGAACCGCCATACTGTTCTCCATAGTGGCTGTATCAATTTACATTCCCAACAACAGTGTAAGATGGCTCCCTTTTATCCACACCCATTCTAGCATTTATTGTTTGTAGATTTTTTGATGAGGGACATTATGACTGGGGTGAGGTGATACCTCATTGTAGTTTTGATTTGCACTGTGTTGAGTATTCTTTCATGTGTTTGTTAGCAATCTGTATATCTTCTTTGGAGAAATGTCTATTTAGGTCTTCTGCCCATTTTTGGATAGCGTTGTTTGTTTTTGTGATATTGAGCTGCATGAGCTGCTTGTAAATTTCGGAGATTAATCCTTTGTCAGTTGCTTCCTTTGCAAATATTTTCTCCCATTCTGAGGGTGATCTTTTGTTCTTGTTTATGGTTTCCTTTGCTGTGCAAAAGCTTTTAAGTTTCATTAGGTCCCTTTTGTTTATTTTTGTTTTATTTCCATTTCTCTAGGATGGGGGTCAAAAAAGATCTTGCTGTGATTTATGTCATGGAGTGTTCTGCCTCTGTTTTCCTCTAAGAGTTTTATACTGTCTGGCCTTACACTTAGGTCTTTAATCCATTTTGAGTTTATTTTTGTGTATGGTGTTAGGGAGTGTTCTAATTTCTTTCTTTTATATGTAGCTGTCCAGTTTTCCCAGCACCTCTTATTGAAGAGGCTGTCTTTTCAACACTGTATATTCTTGCCTCCTTTATCAAAAATAAGGTGACCATATGTGTGTGGGTTTATCTCTGGGCTTTCTATCCCATTCCATTGATCTATATTTCTCTTTTGTGCCAGTACTGTACAGTCTTGATTACTATTGCTTTGTAGTATAGTCTGAAGACAGGGAGCTTGATTCCTCCAGCTCTGTTTTTCTTTCTCAAGATTGCTTTGGCTATTCCAGGTCTTTTGTGTTTCCATACAAATTTTGAAAATTTTTGTTCTAGTTCTGTGAATAATGGCCTTGGTAGTTTGACAGGGATTGCATTGAATCTGTAGATTGCTCTGGGTAGTATAGTCATTTTCACAATGTTGATTCTTCCAATCCAAGAACATGGTATATCTCTCCATTTGTTTCTATCATCTTTAATTTCTTTCATCAGTGCCTTATAGTTTTCTGCATACAGGTCTTTTGTCTCCTTAGGTAGGTTTATTTCTAGGAATTTTATTCTTTTTGTTGCAATAGCAAATGGGAGCTTTTCCTTAATTTCTATTTCAGATTATTTGCTGTTAGTGTATAAGAATGCAAGAGATTCCTCTGCATTAATTTTGTATTCTGCTACTTTAAAATTCATTGATTACCTCTAGTAGTTTTCTGGTAGCATCTTTAGGATTCTCTATGTATAGTATCATGTCTTCTGCAAACAGTGACAGCTTTACTTCTTCTTTTCTGATTTGGATTCCTTTATTTTCTTTTTCTTCTCTGATTGCCATGGCTAAAACTTCCAAAGCTATGCTGAAAAATAGTGGTGAGAGTGGACATCCTTGTCTTGTTCCTGATCTTAGTGGAAATGTGTTCAGTTTTTCACCATTGAGAACGATGTTGTCTGTGGCTTTGTCATATATGGCTTCTATTATGTTGAGGTAAGCTCCCTCTATGTCTAATTTCTGGAGAGATTTTTATCATAAATGGGTGTTGAATTTAGTTGAAAGGTTTTTCTGAATCTACTGAGATGATTATATGGTTTTTATCCTTCAATTTGTTAATATGGTGTATCATACTGATTAATTTGCATATATTGAAGAATCCTTGCATTCCTGGGATAAACCCCACTTGATCGTGGTGCATGATCCTTTTAATGTGCTGTTGGATTCTGTTTGCTAGTATTTTGTTGAGGATTTTTGCATCTATGTTCATCAGTGATACTGGCCTGTAGTTTTCTTTCTTTGTGACATGTTTCTCTGATGTTGGTATCAGGGTGATAGTGGCCTCATAGAATGAGTTTGGGAGTGCTCCTCCCTCTGCTATATTTTGGAAGAGTTTGAGAAGGATAGGTGTTAGCTCTTCTGTAAATGTTTGACAGAATTCGCCTGTGAAGCCATCTGATCCTGGGCTTTTGTTTGTTGGAAGATTTTTAATTACAGTTTCAATTTGAGGGCTTGTGAATGGTCTGTTTAAATTTTCTATTTCTCCTGGGTCAGTCTCAGAAGGTTGTGCTTTTCTAAGAATGTGTCCATTTCTTCCAGGTTGTCCATTTTATTGGCATAGAGTTGCTTGTAGTAATGTCTCACGATCCTTTGTATTCCTGCAGTGTCAGTTGTTACTTCTCCTTTTTCATTTCTAATTCTGTTGATTTGAGTCTTCTCCCTTTTTTCTTGATGAGTCTGGCTAAGGGTTTTTCAATTTTGTTTATCTTCTCAAAGAATCAGTTTTTAGTTTTATTGACCTTTGCTATTGTTTCCTTCATTTCTTTTTCATTTATTTTTGATCTGATCTTTATGATTTCTTTCCTTCTGCTAACTTTGGGTGTATTTTGTTGTTGTTGTTGTTATTGTTGTTGCTCTTCTTTCTCTAATTGTTTTAGGTTTAAGCTTAGGTTGTTTATTTGAGATGTTTCTTCTTTCTTGCTATAGGATTGTATTACTATAAACTTCCCTCTTAGAACTGCTTTTGCTGCATCCCATAGGTTTTGGGTTATTGTGTTTTCTTTGTCATTTGTTTCTAGGTATTTTTTTATTTCCTCTTTGATTTCTTCAGTGATCTCTTGGTTATTCAGCAGTGTATTCTTCAGCCTCCATGTGTTTGTATTTTTTACAGATTTTTTCCTGCAATTGATAGCTAGTCTTATAGCATTGTGGTTGGAAAAGATGCTTGGTATGACTGATTTTTCTTAAATGTACCAAGGCTTGATTTGTGACCCAAGATATGATCTATTCTGGAGAATGTTCCATGAGCACTTGAGAAGAAAGTGTATTCTGTTGTTTTTGGATGGAATGTGTTATAAATTTTAAGTCCATCTTGTTTAATGTATCATTTAAAGCTTGTGTTTCCTTATTTATTTTCACTTTGGTTGATCTGTCCACTGGTGAAAGTGAGGTGTTAAAGTCCCCCACTATGCCTGTGTTACTGTCAATTTCCCCTTTTATGGCTGTTAGGATTTGCCTTATGTACTGAGGTGCTCCTATCATGGGTGCATAAATATTTACAATTGTTATATCTTTTTCTTGGATTGACCCCTTGATCATTATGTAGTGTCCTTCTTTGTCTCTTGTAATAGTCTTTATTTTAAAGTCTATTTTGTCTGATATGAGAATTGCTACTCCAGCTTTCTTTTGATTTCCATTTGCATGGAATATCTTTTTCCATCCCCTCACTTTCAGTCTGTATGTGTCCCTAGGTCTGCAGTGGGTCTCTTGTAGACAGCATATATACGGATCTTGTTTTTGTATCCATTCAGCCAGTCTATGTCTTTTTTTGGAGCATTTAATCCATTTACATTTAAGGTAGTTATTGATATGTATGTTGCTGTTCCCATTTTCTTAATTGTTTTGGGTTTGTTATTGTAGGTCTTTTCCTTCTCTTGTGTTTCCTGCCCAGAGAAGTTCCTTTAGCATTTGTTGTAAAGCTGGTTTAGTGGTGCTGAATTCTCTTAGCTTTTGCTTGTCTGTAAAGGTCTTAATTTCTCGTTGAATCTGAATGAATTCCTGCTGGTTAAAGTAATCTTAATTGTAGGTTTTTCCTTTTTGTCACTCGATATATGTCCTGCCACTCCCTTCTGGCTTACAGAGTTTCTGCTGAAAGATCAGCTATTAACCTTATGGGGATTCCCTTGTATGTTATTTGTTGCTTTTCCCTTACTGCTTTTAATATTTTTTCTTTGTATTTATTTTTTGATAGTTTGATTAATATGTGTCTTGGCATGCTTCTCCTTGGATTTATCCTGTATGGGACTGTCTGTGCTTCCTGGACTTGATTGACTCTTTCCTTTCCCATATTAGGGAAGTTTTCCACTATAATCCCCTCAAATATTTTCTCAGTCCCTTTCTTTTTCTCTTCTTCATGTGGGACCCCTATAATTTGAATGTTGGTGCGTTTGATGTTGTCCCAGAGATCTCTGAGACTGTTCTCAATTCTTTTCATCATTTTTTCTTTATTCTGCTCTGCAGTAGTTATTTCCATTGTTTTATCTACTGGTCACTTATCCATTCTTCTGCCTCAGTTATTCTGCTATTGATTCCTTCTAGAGAATTTTTAATTTCATTTATTGTGTTGTTCATCATTGTTTGTTTGCTCTTTTTTTCTTCTAGGTCCTTGTTAAATGTTTCTCGTATTTTCTCCATTCTATTTCCAAGATTTTGGATCATCTTTACTATTGTTACTCTGAATTCTTCTCAGGTAGACTGCCTATGCCCTCTTCATTTGTTTGGTCTGGTGTGTTTTTACCTTGCTCCTTCATCTGCTGTGTATTTCTCTGTCTTCTCATTTTGCTTAACTTACTGTGTTTGGGTTTCCTTTTTGCAGGCTGTGGGTTGGTAGTTCCCGTGGTTTCTGGTGTCTGCCCCCGTTGTGTAAGTTTGGTTCAGTGGGTTGTGTAGGCTTCCTGATGGAGGTGACTGGTGTCTGTGTTCTAGTGGACAAAGCTGGAAATTGTCTTTCTGGTGGTCAGGACCGCATCTGGTGGTGTGTTTTGGGGTGTCTGTGTACTTAGTGTGATTTTAGGCAGCCTCTCTGCTAATGGTTGGGGTTGTTTTCCTATCTTGCTAGTGTTTGGCATGGGGTGTCCAGCACTGGAGCTTGCTGGTTGTTGAGTGGAGCTGGGTCTTAGCATTGAGTAGGAGATCTCTGGGAGAGTCTCGCCATTTTATGTTACGTGGGGCCAGGAGGTCTCCGGTAGTCCAGTTTCCTGAACTCAGCTCTTCCACCTCAGAGGCTCAGGCCTGACACCCTGCCAGAGCACCAAGACCTTTTCAGCCACACAGCGAGGTACGTGGGAAGTTTCTTACCTTTTGGCAAGTCTGAGGTCATCTGCCAGCATTCAGTAGGAGTTGTTCCACATGTAGACGTATTTTTGATGTATTTGTGGGGAGGAAGGTGATTTCCACGTCTTACTCCTCTGCCATCTTGAAGGTCCTCTCCTTGTTTTGTTTTTGTTTATAAAATAATTGACAAAGGAGAACACTATGGGACACAAATAAAATTTCCAGTGTCCAAATTTATTGTTGGACTTGCCTCTAACTTTATTTCAACATTTTAAAAATATTGACTATTATTATATATAATATTATATTTTTCATTTTCACTTTTCTTCTCTAATTAAACTTATTGGTAGTTTGCCTGCTACATTGATCTTAACAGGGACCCAAATAACTTCTATACGGCCTATTGCAATGTATAATTTCCAGTCTTTATCTTATACAGCAGCATTTGACACATTCAGTCACTTTCTCCTCGAGATTTAAAGCGTGTTTTCTACTAACACAACATTGTAAAGCAACTATACTCCAATAAAAATTAATTTAAAAAAATAATTTAAAAAATTAAATATGTTTTCTTCCCAGTTTAATGGCAGCTCCTTCTCTGTTTTCTTTGGTATAACTCCTCATTTTCCTGAGCTCTAACTGCTGGAGTGCAAGTAAGGCACAGTGCTAACACCTGTCCTCTTCTCCATCTATACTAACTGTCATCCAATTCAATGTCCTTAACTGCCATCTTTATACTGTAGACTCCAAATGTGTATCTTCAGCCCAACCTCTCTACTGAACTCCAGACTCATTTTCCTACTGCCACTCGACACTCTGACTTCATTGTCTAACATCCATTAAAACTTCACATCAAAGCTAAACACCCCACTCTCTCCCCATCCCAAAATAATACAATTTGATAATTTTGAAATTGATAATCTTGCCAAATTTGGCAAACTGGTTTTTCAGCAAATTGATTGGCAACTTAGCAATAAATTTAACTCCACCAATTCTATTAAAGAAGTGACCACAAATAATATCTAATCTATTAGGGGAGGAAATGTAAGAATTTTACATTCAGTCAAGGTGTCCATCAACTATCAATTAAGTCAACAATCTTAAATATATAAGAACTTTGTGAACAAAACACTTATGAGTACTTCCTTAAAAAATTCCTGAGCCACAAAATCCAAGAGCAGAATCAAAACAAAGAACTTACAAGAAAGAAATAATAGTAAAAGGGTTGGTGATTGGTCAGAATTAATTTTTAAATGAAATAAATAACTTTGATGAGCTTTTTAAATGGATTCAATAACATAATTATGGCTACAGAACAAAAGGAAAATATAAATTAAGACATGTATAGAGAATAATACATCAGAAATTAGAAGATGGTGGTATCTGATAAAAAGTATATGTGTATTACAATATTTTTTCATCTTTCATAGAAAACCACTAATGGTTACACTGCTTTCTGGATATATGCTCACTGTGTACTCTACATCACTCCCAACCATGGCTTGTTCCTGCAATTACCATAGCAACAGTAG
The DNA here is from genome assembly GCA_004363435.1 of Platanista minor. Lineage (NCBI taxonomy): Eukaryota > Metazoa > Chordata > Mammalia > Artiodactyla > Platanistidae > Platanista > Platanista minor. The sequence goes on from RJWK010024294.1 coordinate 10,625, forward strand.
ACTAGAGAACAACTGAAATAGACTCCAAATGAGTAACGTTTTACTTGAAAATAAGAAATATAAAGTTTAAAAAATAGTGTTGATTCTAAACACTTAAAATGGTTTACACTTTTCCTAACAATAATGGGATATTTTATGCTCTATATTACTGTAGTAAAGAAATATTTTTCTGAGTGAAGTCAACAATTCCTCCAATTTTACTTCAATCTCTTTTCTTTCATTTAACTCAAGTAAATTAATACTTGGTATTTAAAATGCCATGTATACTGTGATCCCATTTTCCTAAAATTATATCTGGCTATATTTTGCTCAATAAAGACACACTGAGAGATGTTTGAAAAGATGTTCACATGTTGAGAACAGTTATTTCTGGAAAGCAGAATTGGGAGTGATTTTCTGCCTTCTTACTTTTCTATGTGGTTTAAATTTTCATAATAAGCATATGTGATATAGATTATAAATCACATGTGATACAGAGCATAAAAGACATAATAAAAGTGATTAAAATTTTTGTCTAGAGCTTTAGTACAAACAGAATGATTCTAGTAGTTAAGTCTAGCCAAGTTTATCCCACCACCATCAACAAAAGCAAAGCCTTGCATAGTTATAAATACATAAAAGGAATCAAAACTATGACAGAAAGTCTTCAAGATCTTATATCTTGTGTGCCATATCAAACTTATCTCTTTAATAGTAATAGACATTTTATGCTTATACGGGTTTGATGCCATCTACCTGTTACAGAGCCACTAGTTGCAGCACTGGTTGAGACAATATATATAGCATAAAGTATTTAACAGCAATATCCCAAAAGACTGTAATATAGAAATATTGCTTAACGAACAGAGAATTTTTTTATCTGTGAAATAACATATGTCATGTCTTACCTCCTCATATTCAGAGGATGTAGTTAATGATTTTCCTCCTTGAAAATAAAAAGTATTTTTAAATGCCTATACTTCCAAATACACATAATAATTAAATAGCTCTGAACTTAACCTTTAAAATTCTAAAGAGTCCTTTTTACTTTTTGTTTTGATTGTCAAAACAACAACAAAAAAGCATAATTAAATTGCCTTCCACAGCTGTCACCGAAATCATATCTTTATTAGCAAACGTACACCACAGACCTATGTGCAGCCAACATTCATTTCTCTTTTGTTTAAAAGCAGTAAATGTTTGAAAAACTGCCAATCTTCTTTTCAGTCTGATTTCATTTTGAAAGAAAAAATTAGTAATTATGTGTTGACTTCATAAGCAGCTTATATCATCTTGGGTTTTAAGGTCAAACATACTGCTTTCTGGATCTATGTTCACTAGATGCTCTTTAGCTGCATTTCACACACCTTTCAACTGTGCCTTCTTGGTGTGACTTTTACAGAGTCACGAATGAGAGAAGTTAGCTTTATTTTATTTCTATAGCCCTTGTGGAAAACTGTGGTTAAATCCTTTAAAATAGGAGGCAGATTAATAAGCCTTTTCTTTATTAAAATATAGTAATAATGGGGACAAAACAGGGAGGACCTTACAAGCAATGAAAATAAGATTTTTATGGGGAAGGGATAAGTGCATTTAATTGAATTATCATACATTCTATAAGAAGGGGAAACTCCCCTATTAGGTGTTTAATATTTGTTTTACCTCCCACTTACCCAGAGATTGGACACTCCAATCACTCTCTATTCTAAACAGAAAGAAATAACTGAATACGTTCTGTCTCAACTACCCTGAGGCAGTTTGGTGTTCATCTGATATTAATTACACTAACTTTAGTAAAATGCAATTGAATAAGTCACTAGGATTCTCTGGAACTTGAGGGAGAGACTTACATTCTACTTCCTATCCTCCATTCTCTTACTGATGACCATGTGATTTCAAACAAGACACTTGTCATCACTTAGGACTTGGTTCTCCAACTGTAAAATGAGGAATTTAGCCTAGATCTGCAGTCATTAAACATTGGGGGTTCATAGAATCTAAATAAATGAAAATTATTGGGTCTTTCCTTAGTGAAGTGCACACATACATAAACCCTACAATGTCAATGTTCTACAAAGGCCAATACAATCTGGCCACCAGCCCTCTCACCCAAACTTAACTCTCTGAGTTCATCTCCATGTTAACTCTGATCCAGCTACAGTGGCTTTCTTGCTCTTTCTCCAATGTGACAAGCAAGCTCTCACCTTAGAGTAATTGCGTTGGCTGTTTTCTCTGCCTAGGACCTTTTTTTTAACCTCTAAGATGTTCAAGTATCACCTTCCCAGTGAGGCTTACTCTGATCACCTTATTCAAAATTGGAACCCACATCCCTTTCCAGCACTACTGGTCCTTGCCTTTTGCTCTAAAATTTTCCCCCAGAGCACTTATCATAATCTAGCTATGTACAAAAGAATTAATAGAGCAGACTTTACTGCTATCTTTGGAAAGCCTTGCTCATAAGGTTGGCCCTTGGCTAGTCCCTAGGAACTTGGATTTCGGAAGGATTCTCACATTCCTGGAACTGATAAGAGTGGCTCACTAACTCTAAACTGTTCATGTAGACGATATGGTTTATGCTGAATACCTGTTTTCCTTCAAGGATTGTACAATAATTTGATATTTGCCAGGCAGAGGATGCCTACTTGACCAGCTGCCAGTAAAAACCCTGGGAACTGAGTACTAATGAACTTCACTGGTAGACCACATTTCATTCATCTGTTCACAGCTTGCTGGGAGAATTAAGTGCATCCATGTAATTCCATTAAAAGAAGACTCTGGAAGTGTGTGCCCGGTCTCTCCCAGACTTGTCCCTTGTGCCTTTTCCCTGTGCTGATCTTGCTCTGTACCCTTTTACTATAACAAACCTTAGCTGTGAGTATGATTATATGCTGAGTCCTGTAAATCCTCCCAGCATATCACTGAACCCAGGAGTGGTCTTGGAGACCCCCAACACTCTAACACAATATAAAATTTACTTAAGAATTATGTTTACTTTCTGTTTCCACCTGTAAAAATATAAGCTACATGAGAGCTAGAAATTTTGTTCGGTTCACTGGTATATCCTGAGAGCCTAAGAAACTGCCTAGCACATAGTAGGTGCTCAGTAAATATTTATCGACTAAATGAACACAATAAAATTTTGCAATTAACTTAAGGAAGTTAATGGAGCTCCCTAAGGAAGCCCTAACCATTGATGCTAGTGAGAATTCCTTGCCAAGATGGTGTCTACTGCCCTTAACAATATGAATATTCAAAATTCTAAGCAAGAAGATCTATGAACTGGTTTCTGTTTAATTCCCTGAAAATAGCCCAAATTTAAGGAAAAGAGGTAGAAGGGCAAAACTTGGCAAACACTGGTCTCAGAATTAAGTGTGATAGCATGTTGTAAACTTTGTAAAACCCTGGCTATACACGGCCCTTGAAGGAAATATGAGGTTTTCATTTTTCATGGATACTAAGGCTTCAGAATTAGACTCTAGAGATTCTCCTAAAGCCAGACTTTTGAAGCTCAGTAATCTTCTGAGCCAAGTTAATCTAGTGGGAGTCTCACAGCCTCTTTTAGGATGAAAAACATGGAAAGTTAAAGGAATTTTGAGGAGGAAATTGGAAGAAGCCAACTCTGAGAGCAAAGCCAAGTATTCATTGAATATGTGCAGAACCGATGGGGGGAAGGGAGAGAGGAATAGAGAGTTGTTATTATTGTTAGCTGACTCCTCTTGGAATCAGAAAACAGCATGCAAAGCACTCCAATGTCAGCAATACTTCAACAAAGATAACAATTGGCTTGGAGGCAAGGCTAAGTTTTTAAATACTTAATTTTTTCTGGTAGCAAAAAATAGTGCACAACATATTTATTTTCGGAAAGTTGCCCACTCACAGACTCATAAAACTAAATTTCATGCTGGGTTCACAAAGGGAGCATATGAGTACATTCAGTTATGGTGGACATGGTAGGAGTTCAATAAATGCTAGTGAAATTAATAAGTGTGCCTGGTAGGTATTCAATAAATTTTAGTGAAATGAATAAATATGTGTAAGACACTAAGCTATGCACTGATTATAGCCTCAGTGCAAGCCATAGAAATGTCTTAGGCACTTTCTACAGTAAATCTAGGCACATTACAGGATTTGAGGGGAATAAAAAGGCAGTCTCTTGCTCAGTGAATTGAAAGAGTAGCATTCAGGTTGGAAGGAGAAATTTCTGATATTTTTAATTAATCAAATCCTAAAATAATTATTTTAAATGTAAAAACAGACGCTGTCTTTATTTAATTTTTTCAGTTTTTGTCCTTAACTTACTTAGCAACAGCTTCTTCTCCAAACACTCCTCCCTCCCTCCCTTTCTGTTCCCCACCCCCTGACCTCACACACACACACACACACACACACACACACACACACACACACACACCACCTGCCTTTCGGTCCTGTTACAACTTGTAAGAGTCTTGAATTCCTTTATTAGGAAAATTCTTTGTGGCCCAACACTAATGGCACTTCAATATATGATAGTATGAGAGTGTTGTGAAATGTGAAAGCTCAAATATAGCCAATTTTAGAGACAGAACATCAGCACCAATCATTAAATAACCAACCCCCATGTTTATAGTTGCAAAGTATTATTATTCTAGAATTAATTTTTATTCTTGTCTCAAAGCATCCAAGAGAAGACAGATTAAAGAGATACTAAGGATGCAGAAAGAAATATTCTAAATTCTTTACACATTGAATTCTATGCATTTCTAGAAGGAGCCCTTAGAATTCTCACATCAACTGTTCTTTAATGAAAGCATTTATTTGATTCCATTCTTCATTCCTACATATGACTTTAACTGCCCAGCTCCCCAGCCAGGACTCAACATGAGTAAGTGCCATCCTAGAGCAGATGGCATGGGTCAAGAGCAACAAGCAGACCAGTGGCACCCAGAGAAAGAGAAATCCACACCAGATTCCAACACACATCATAATCTTTTGATCATAACACATAAATTTATTACCATATTCACCAGGCTAGTTTCAGAGCCCTGTTCTTACCTTGCTCTATACTTTCTTCCTAGATGATCTCAAATATTCTCATGACTTTTCATCTCTATTGACACATATACACTATTGATACTATGTTTAAAATAGGCAACTGATGGGAACATACCGTATAGCACAGGGAACTCTACTTAATGCACTGTAGTGTCCTAAATGGAGGAGATATATGTATATGTATGGCTGATTCATTTTGCTGTACAGTAGAAGCTAACATAACATTGTAAAGCAACTACACTCCAATAAAAATTAATTTAAAAAAAAGAACAATTGAAATGAGAGGGCTGTTCTGGATCTTCTGAGTGGGCCCAATTAATCACAAGTGTTCTTAAATACCTCAGAGAGAAGCAGAAGAAGAAACTCAGAGGGAAATATGACTATGAAAGAATGGTCAAGGAGACACATCACTGCTGGCTTTGAAGATGACAGAAGGGAATGAATCAAAGAATGCTGGGGGCCAGTAGAAACTCAAAAAGCCAAGGAAATGTATTGACCTCTGGAGCCTCTAGAAAGAAACATAACTTTGCTAACACATGGTTTTAGCCTAGTGACATTTGTGCTGGACTTCTCGTCTAAAGGATGAGATAATAGTTTCATAGCTTATAATAATAAAATTTTATGAGATTAAATAAATAAATAAATATCATCTCTAAGATGACAACTCCAAATTTTGTATCTCCAATGCAAACATCTCCGCTGAAATGCAAACTCATTTATACAACTTGGCGTCCATTTTGGATGTCTTCTCACAGACTTCTTGAACTCAATATATGCAACATGGAATTCCTGGAACTTCCTTTTCCTCTACCTCATGCCTCCGATCTGTTCCTCTTCAAGTCCCTCCACCTCAATAAGCATCACCTCCCTCTACTCAGTTGCTCAGGTTGAATATGTGTGTCATATTTGATGACTCCTTCTGCTTCACCTCCCCATTTCCATATCAAATCCATCAGTCAGGTGTAACTCTGTGTGCTACACAGATCACAAACCTGTCCAACCCCTCTTACACTGACATGGCCCTTGTCCAAGACACTGTCATTTATTTCCCTTGGTTTCTGGCATGGGGAGAAAATTCCATGCTTATAGTTGAACAAAAATGGACCTTTTATAAAATTATAATACTACAAATTTAAAATAGGCATTTCAGAAAAAAGTCTCATACATGTGTTGAAGGGAACATAAATTTTCTTTTTTTAATGATTAATAAGACATTTTAGGACTTTAATGTTTAGAGCTCTTATATATACATACATTGACACATGTATATTTTCACTGTAACAATAATAAATTTAATGTAAGGTCAAATATCAGAATTCTGACTAGTAACATTACAGATAAACCTGCTTTTTATAGAAATCATTCTTTCTAATTGATTTAACCATTGATCCCACCCCATAAACGTAATGTTTAATGATAGTAAACAATAACATACTTAAAGTGCATTTGGCAAAGGAGTTTTCCTTTTAAAGTTGTAAGTTATTTTCTATCTAAAATTTGACCTTAATTATTAATTTAAAGGAAAAAAACCTCAAGCTCTATTATTGTCCAATGTTTTATATTTACAGCATGGTTTTGCATGCGGGATACAATCTACAAATTGTTCTGCTCTTACAAAATAACTCAATAAATGATTCTGAATATTAAAACGAGAAGAAATTTTAAAAATAGACTCAAATCATCAAATATTTCTGGAGTGCCTACTATGCACAAATGGTAAGCTACTTACAATCCACATTGTCAAGAGGGCATGAAATAAGCAATCAGTTACCTCAAAATTAAAGACACCCAAAATTACAGTGCGTTAAACTAGACAGAAGTTTACTTTGCTCTCACGTAAGAGTCTGAAGGTAAGGTGGTCCAGAGCTGGTATGGTGGTTCCACTCCATAAAGTACTCAGAAACCCAGGCTCCTTCAAGTTTTTCATTTCACTACATTGTCCTCATAGTACCACAGGACAGCTAGAGTTCCAATACTGACATCCATATTCCAAGCAGCAGGACAGAGGCAAAGGCTACAAACAAGCTAACTTTTAGGAAAGTTTTCAGAAGCTGCCCCAAAAAAGTTTTACTTACGTCTCATTAAGCTCAATCATATCTCAAAGCAAAATTACAGGGCTTCCCTGGTGGCGCAGTGGTTGAGAATCTGCCTGCCAATGCAGGGGACACGGGTTCAAGCCCTGGTCTGGGAAGATCCCACATGCCACGGAGCAACCAGGCCCGTGAACCACAACTACTGAGCCTGCGCGTCTGGAGCCTGTGCTCCACAAGAGAGACCGCGACAGTGAGAGGCCCGCGGCCCGCGATGAAGAGTGGTCCCCGCTTGCCGCAACTAGAAAAAGCCCTCGCACAGAAACAAAGACCCAACACAGCCAAATAGTAAATTAATTAATTAATTTTTTTTTAAAAAGGCACAATTACAGCTATAAGGGACACTGGGAAAATTAGCTCCTTTTGCTACTGGTCATGAATCTATCAGGATTCTGTTATTCAAAGACAAAGAAAACTCATATTGGGGGCAACCATTTCACTCTCACATCACTCTCCTGTTTCTTTCCCCAAATTCACATTTCTGAACATTCAGCAACTAGTTTTCCCAGCCATGCTATAGGAGCCAGCATGGAGCAGTTGTTAAACGCATGGGCTCTGTAGTTAAACAGCTTAGATTAGAATTCAGTCTCCAATGTGTCTGCATCTGTGAAATGGAGATAACGGTAATATTTAACCCTTGGAGTTTTTGTGAGAATTAATCAGTTTATGCATTATATGCTCTTGGCACAATGCCTCACATATTGAAAGATAAGCTCAATAAATATTACTGTCATATCAACTCAGTCAAGAAGAATTGGTAGTAACCTAACAGCAGGTTGAATATTCCCTGCAGTGTCATGAATACTTAGTGTCATGGGAGGCCTTCTAAAGAAGACAGAGCTACCACTACAGGTTTCAAAGACATGCTGCTGCCATCCCAGTCCCATTCTTAATGAAAATAAAGAGGAACTGACTTGTATACAGTTCTATTTTATCCAAAAACTGGTCCTAATTTACTACCACATTAACAAGAAAATTTAAATACACAGATCACTCCTAAAGCCTTCCTCAGACAATGCCTGGGATAAATTAATATTTCATCCTGACAGAGAGAAATAGAATGCAGATAGGTAGGAAAAGCAATCAGAGAAAGTGTGTTTGTTAAAAACTTTCAGCACCAAAGGTAAGATGGGAATTCAATATACCTCTCCACTAACCCTGTGGACAAAATAGTAGAATTCATGCTTGCTAAAATCACCTTCACCTGGAAATACTGAGAGACTATCTCACAAATCAGGCAATAAAAATGATGTGAAAGGAAAATTTATCTGGCTTATTTTTTCCAAGATATACTCAAAATTACTTTTAAGCCTGTACTGACAAACATGACATTTTTAAAAATAAATCATGAGTGGAAAAGCTATCAGATTACCCTATTGGAGTAGTGTTGCTCAGATGTCACCTTTTTTCCATATTTTCCAGGTTTCTAATGTTAAATTTAAGCTCCTGTTGACAAACTGTTTTTCTTCTTTTATCTTTCTTCTGGCACAAAATGATTATCTTACTTCCAACTGCCATAGTCTAAGCTTGTGAAATACAGGATGAAGAAAAATGAATAAATCATCATGCTCCCATTTCCCAACATCATTTAATGTGCAGTGGGAAGCCCCAGGCACAAGCCACAGGGAAATATCACAAATATACAACAATTCACTTAGGACTTATTTAGAAGCATGTTAATTTTATTTTATCTCCAGTGTTTGACTATCCATGCTATAGTAATAAACACATAGAATTCTTGTCTATAGTGGGAAAAAGATAAGAACAGGAAGGGCTAATTCAGAATTAGAACAGCATGACCCAGGAAGCAATTCTATCACTCAGTTACTCAAATGATGTGACCATCTAAACATCTTTTCCTTACTTAGTTTCAGAGTAAGATGAATACATATCTGTTAATATACTCGATATGAGATATGACATCTTTTCTAGCCAAATAGAAACTCACCAAAGCCAACTTATTCCACATGCTTTAGAATACAAAAGATAGTATTTTTAAAGAAGTTGAGAACATCTGGAATTTATCACTAAAAGTGAGTTTCATGGGACTTCTCTGGTGGCTCAGTGGTTTAGACTCCACACTCCCAATGCAGGGGGCCTGGGTTTGATCCCTGGTCAGGGAACTAGATCCCACATGCATGCCACAACTAGGAGTTTGCATGCCACAACTAAGGATCACACCTGCTGGAACTAAGGAACCCACGTGCCGCAACTAAGGAGCCGGTGAGCTGCAACTAAGAAGGCTGCCTGCCACAAACACTTTGGCCCAAAGTGTTCTAGTTGAGTTACCTTGAATAATAAAGGATTAAATTTCCCAGAAAATCTCTGACCCAAAGTAGAATGATTTTCTACTTCATACGTCTGATGCTTTATAAAATAAAACCACCATGGGCGGGGGAGGGATGGATTGGGAGTTTGGAATTAGTAGATTCAAACTATTATATATAGAATGGATAAACAACAAGGGTTGTACTGTATAGTACAGGGAACTATATTCAGTATCCTATGATAAACCCAAATGGAAAAGAATATGAAAAAGAATGTATACATATATATGTATAATGTAATCACTTTGCTGTACAGTAGAAATTAACACAACATTGTAAATCAACTATACTTCAATAAAACAAATTTTTAAAAATAAATAAATAAAATGAAACCAAAGGGCATATATCTACTCTTCTTTTTCTCTAGGATAAAATAGTGTTGAAAGTAAAAACTAAGCCATAGTGGGGTTGAGTTTGGAAGTATAAATAGCAAACCCGAGGACTCACTAAAGGAAGGTGAAATGGGAATTCATGTTCCTTATAACAGCTCCAGTACTTGAAAAGAAAAAGATAAAACCACTTTTTGTAAACTGTAGGCATATATTTCTCTAAGATGTCCTACTCCTATACAGTGAGTGTTGATCCACAATTTTAACAAGAACCCAAGGTGTCTCTAATGGTAAAATTTAGGGAGGATGAACTCCATTTCAAAAAATGTGTTCAAAAAATGAACACAATTCATTTTTTGAGAAATGCTAACTAAAAAAACGTTCCTGTCCTATAGATGCAGAATAAAATCAGATGGAACCATGCTAAACTTCTTGAAATCTACTCAAGTTCACTTTATCTTCTTAACCTGGATCTATTTCATTTCCTTTTTGAATTAAAAAATATATACATTTCATGTCATTTCATATTCCATGAGCTGGAGGAGACTTCTCACTCTCAGTGAGAATGTTCCTACAGTCTTAACTCTGGAACTCTATTTCAATAGCTCCCAAACACTCATTAAGCAATATGCTCACACCCCTGAAAGTTTTTTTTTTCCTACCTTTAATTTAATTTAGCTCTAAGCTACAACACATGAATGCCTCTGCATTCTTTATGTATCCTTATGTGCTATCCCTACATACCAGCTTCTCTGAAGATACCATATGATTCACACAGTCAGTATATAAGTTAACATAAACGTGGGAAGGAAAGGAAAGGTTTAAGTTTTAAATGGTGGAAATCAGGAAGAGGAGTCTATGCACACTTAACTTTACCAAAATGGTACTGCAATGAAAAGTGTAAGACTGCTTTCAAAAGAAAAGATATGTAGGCATTCATTTGTTTTTTCTTCAAGTACTAGTGGAATTAAAGAAAGAGAAAACAACTAATCATGTACACTAGTGCCTCCTTCTCTCTATAAGTTCCAACATTCATGAGCCTCTGAGGATCCAGCAGGACTGAGGCTACAAAAGCTGATGTTACTGAAAACCTCCTGGCTGACTCAGATAATAAGCTGGGATCAAAAGTTAACAGTGGGTCAATACAGCTTTTTCCTCCAAGAAACTCTGTTGCTGTCTCATTAGATTTATACTTACATTGAAATGTTAAGATTTCTTGCTGTATTTTTATGATAATTATAGTTTGATATACATGGTATTTATCACTGACAGCTTATATAATTTGTGTGTTGCTTTTATGCTAGATGTAGTTTGAATGCTCTTCAGGAAACTGTACTTTTTTTCCTCCACATTTTAAGAAACTGTACACAGGTCAGATGATAATAATAGTAGCTCAGAAACATGAAGATTAGAAAACTGAATAAGGAAGACTCCAAAAGGACATGGAAGTTTCATATCCATACTATTTTGTTTTTTTTACTGAATGGGATAATGGAGTTAAAGAACACTGAAGCTTCCTGGTCTCTGCCGCCACAGGCTCGCCCTACAACCATACCCCTCCCTCCCCCAGCCACCTGAGTGAGCCAGAGCCCCCGAATCAGCTGCTCCTTTAACCCCGTCCTGTCTGAGTGAAGAACAGACGCCCTCAGGTGACCTACACACAGAGGCGGGTCCAAATCCAAAGCTGAACACAGGGAGCTATGTGAACAAAGAAGAGAAAGGGAAATTTCTCCCAGCAGCCTCAGGAGCAGAGGATTAAACCTCCACAATCAATTTGATGTACCCTGAATCTGTGGAATAGCTGCATAGACAATGAATCATCCCAAATTGAGGAGGTGGACTTTGGGAGCAAAGATACATATACTTTTTCCCTTTTTCTCTTTTCGTGTCTTGTGTATGTATATGCTTCTGTGTGTGATTTTGTCTGTATAGCTTTGCTTTTACCATTTCTCCTAGAGTTCCGTCTCTCCATTTTTTTGTTTCTTTTTATTAATTTAAAAAAAATTTTCTCAATAATTATTTTTTATTTTTCATTTTAATAACGTTATTTTATCTTCTTTCTTTCTTTCTTTCTTTCTAGTTTTCCTTCCTTTTATTCTGAGCCGTGTGGATGAAAGGCTCTTGGTGATCCAGCCAGGCGTCACGGCTGTGCCTCTGAGGTGGGAGAGCCAAGTTTACGACACTAGTACACAACACACCTCCCAATTCCATGTAATACCATCAGCAAAAATCTCCCAGAGATCTCCATCTCAACGCCAAGACGCAGCTTCACTCAACGACCAGCAAGCTACAGTGCTGGACACCACAGACCAAACAACTAGCAAGACAGGAACATAACCCCATCCATTAGCAGAGAGGCTGCCTAAAATCATAATCAGGCCACAGACACCCCAAAACACACCACCAGATGTGGACCTGGCCACCACACAGACAAGATCCAGCCTCATCCACCAGAACACAGGCACTAGTCCCCTCCACCAGGAAGCCTACACAACCCACAGAACCAACATTACCCAATGGGGACAGACACCAAAAACAATGGGAACTATGAACCTGCAGCCTGCAAAAAGTACATCCCAAACATGGTAAATTAAGCAAAATGAGAAGACACAGAAACACACAGCAGATGAAGGAGCAAGGCAAAAGCCCACCAGACCTAACAAATGAAGAGGAAATAGGCAGTCTACCTGAAAAAGAGTTCAGAATAATGATAGTAAAGATAATCCAAAATCTTGGAAATAGAATAGAGAAAATACAAGAAACGTTTAACAAGGAATTAGAAGGACCAAAGAGGAAACAAACATTGATGAACAACACAATAAATGAAACTAAAAATTCTCTAGAAGGGATCAATACCAGAATAACAGAGGCAGAAGAACGGATAAGTGACCTGGAAGATAAAATAGTGGAAATAACTACTGCAGAGCAGAATAAAGAAAAAAAGAATGAAAAGAACTGAGGACAGTCTCAGAGATCTCTGGGACAACATTAAACACACCAATATTCGAATTATAGGGGTCCCAGAAGAAGAAGAGAAAAAGAAAGGGACTGAGAAAATATTTGAAGAGATTATAGTTGAAAACTTCCCTAATATGGAAAAGGAAATAGTTAATCAAGTCCAGGAAGCACAGAGAGTGGCAAACAGGATAAACCCAAAGAGAAACATGCCAAGACACATATTAATCAAACTATCAAAACATAAATACAAAGAAAACATATTAAAAGCAGCAAGGGATAAACAACAAATAACACACGAGGGAATCCCCATAAGGTTAACAGCTGATCTTTCAGCAGAAACTCTTCAAGCCAGAAGGGAGTGGCAGGACATATTTAAAGTGATGAAGGAGAAAAACCTACAACCAAGATTACTCTACCCAGCAAGGATTTCATTCAGATTTGATGGAGCAATTAAAACCTTTACAGACAAGTAAAAGCTGAGAGAGTTCAGCACCACGAAACCAGCTTTACAACAAATGCTAAAGGAACTTCTCTGGGCAGGAAACACAAGAGAAGGAAAAGACCTACAATAACAAACCCAAAACAATTAAGAAAATGGAAACAGCAACATACATATCAATAACTACCTTAAATGTAAATGGATTAAATGCTCCAACCAAAATACATAGACTAGCTGAATGGATACAAAAACAAGACCGGTATATATGCCGTCTACAAGAGACCCACTTCAGACCTAGGGGCACATACAGACTGAAAGTGAGGGGATGGAAAAAGATATTCTATGCAAATGGAAGTCAAAAGAAAGCTGGAGTAACAATTCTCATATCACACAAAATAGACTTTAAAATAAAGACTATTACAAGAGACAAAGAAGGACACTACATAATGATCAACGGGTCAATCCAAGAAAAAGATATAACAATTGTAAATATTTATGCACCCATCATAGGAGCACCTCAGTACATAAGGCAAATCCTAACAGCCATAAAAGGGGAAACTGACAGTAACACAATCATAGTGAGGGACTTTAACACCCCACTTTCACCAATGGACAGATCATCCAAACTGAAAATAAATAAGGAAACACAAGCTTTTTTTTAGAAGATGTTGGGGGTAGGAGTTTATTAATTAATTTATTTATTTTTGCTATGTTGTGTCTTCGTTTCTGTGCGAGGGCTATCTCTAGTTGTGGCAAGTGGGGGCCACTCTTCATCGCAGTGCGCGGGCCTCTCACTATCACAGCCTCTCTTGTTGTGGATCACAGGCTACAGACACGCAGGCTCAGTAGTTGTGGCTCATGGGCCTAGTTGCTCCGTGGCATGTGGGACCTTCCCAGACCAGGGCTTGAACCCGTGTCCCCTGCATTGGCAGGCAGATTCTCAACTACTGCGCAGTGAGGGAAGCCCAAAACACAAGCTTTAAATGATACATTAAACAAGATGGACTTGGACTTCCCTGGTGGTGCAGTGGTTGAGAGTCCACCAGCCAATGCAGGGGACATGGATTCGTGCCCCGGTCCGGGAAGATCCCACATGTCCCAGAGCAGTTGGGCCAGTGAGCCATGGCCGCTGAGCCTGTGCATCCGGAGCCTGTGCTCCACAACGGGAGAGGCCAAAGCAGTGAGAGGCCCGTGTACTGCAAAAAAAAACAAGATGGACTTAATTGATAATTATAGTACATTCCATCAAAAAACAATAGGCTACACATTCTTCTCACGTGCTCATGGAACATTCTCCAGGATAGATCATATCTTGGGTCACAAATGAAGCCTTGGTAAATTTAAGAAAACTGAAATCGTATCAAGTATCTTTTCCAACAACAACGCTATGAGACTAGATATCAATTACAGGAAAAAATCTGTAAAAAATACAACTACATGGAGGCTAAACAATACACTACTTAATAACCAAGCAATCACTGAAGAAATCAAAGAGGAAATCAAAAAATACCTAGAAACAAATGACAATGAAAACACCATGATCCAAAACCTATGGGATGCAGCAAAAACAGTTCTAAGAGGGAAGTTTATAGCAATATAATCCTACCTTAAGAAACAAGAGACACCTAAAGCAATTAGAGAAAGAAGAACAAAAAAACCCCAAAGTTAGCAGAAGGAAAGAAATCATAAAGATTTAATCTGAAATAAATGAAAAAGAAATGAAGGAACCGATAGCAAGGATCTATAAAACTAAAGCTGTTTGTTTGAGAAGATAAACAAAATTGATATACCATTAGCCAGACTCATCAAGAAAAAAAGGGAGAAGAGTCAAATCAATAGAATTCAAAAGGAACAAAGAGAAGGAACAACTGACACTTCAGAAATACAAAGGATCATTAGAGGTTACCATAAGCAACTCTAGACAATAAAATGGACAACCTGAAAGAAATGGACAAATTCTTAGAAATACACAACCCTCTGAGACTGAACCAGGAAAAAATAGAAAATATGAACAGACCGATCACAAGCACTGAAATTGAAACTGTGATTAAAAATTTCCAACAAACAAAAGACCAGGACCAGATGGCTTTACAGGCGAATTCTATCAAACATTTAGACAAGAGCTAACACCTATCCTTCTCAAACTCTTCCAAAATATAGCAGAGGCGGGATGATTCCCAAACTCATTCTACGAGGCCACCATCACCCTGATAAGAAAACCAGACAAAGATTTCACAAAGAAAGAAAACTACAGGCCAATATCACTGATGAACAAAGGTGAAAATTCCACAACAAAATACTAGCAAACAGAATCCAACAGCACATAAAAAGGATCATACACCATGATCAAGTGGAGTTTATCCCAGGAATGCAAGGATTCTTCAATATATGCAAATCAATCACCGTGATACACCATATTAAAAAATTGAAGGAGAAAAACCATATGATCATCTCAATAGATGCAGAGAAAGCTTTTGACAAAATTCAACACCCATTTATGATAAAAACCCTCTAGAAAGTAGGCATAGAGGGAACTTTCCTCAACATAATAAAGGCCATATACGACAAACCCACAGCCAACATCGTCCTCAGTGGTGAAAAACTGAAAGCATTTCCACTAAGATCAGGAACAAGACAAGGTTGCCCACTCTCACCACTCTTATTCAACATAGTTTTGGAAGTTTTAGCCACAGCAAACAGAGAAGAAAACGAAATAAAAGGAATCCAAATCAGAAAAGAAGAAGTAAAGCTGTCACTGTTTACAGAAGACATGATACTATACATAGAGAATCCTAAAGATGTTACCAGAAAACTACTAGAGCTAATCAATGAATTTGGTAAAGTAGCAGGATACAAAATTAATGCACAGAAATCTCTGGCATTCCTATACACTAATGATGAAAAATCTGAAAATGAAATTAAGAAAGCACTCCCATTTACCATTGCAACAAAAAGAATAAAATATCTAGGAATAAACCTACCTAAGGAGACAAAAGACCTGTATGAAGAAAATTACAAGACACTGATGAAAGGAACTAATGATGATACAAATATATGGAGAGATATGCCATGTCCTTGGATTGGAAGAATCAACATTGTGAAAATGACTCTACTACCCAAAGCAATCTACAGATTCAATGCAATCCCTATCAAACTACCACTGGCATTTTTCACAGAAGTAGAACAAAAAATTTCACAATTTGTATGGAAACACAAAAAACCCCGAATAGCCAAATCAATCTTGAGAAAGAAAAACGGAGCTGGAGGAATCAGGCGCCCAGACTTCAGACTATACTACAAAGCTACAGTCATCAAGACAGTATGGTACTGGCACAAAAACAGAAATATAGATCAATGGAACAGGATAGAAAGCCCAGAGATAAACCCATGCACATATAGTCACCTTATCTTTGATAAAGGAGGCAAGAAGCTGCGACAAAGTGAGAGAGTGGCATGGACATATATACACTACAAAACGTAAAATAGATAGCAAGTGGGAAGCAGCCGCATAGCACAGGGAGATCAGCTCGGTGATTTGTGACCACCTAGAGGGCTGGGAGGGAGGGAGATGCCAGAGGGAAGATATATGGGAACATATGTGTATGTATAACTGATTCACTTTGTTATAAAGCAGAAACTAACACAACATTGTAAAGCAAATATACTCCAATAAAGATGCTAAAAATAAAAATAATAAAATAAAGGAGGCAAGAATATACAGTGGAGAAAAGACAGCCTCTTCAATAAGTGGTGCTGGGAAAACTGGAAACGTACATGTAAAAGTATGAAATTAGAACACTTCCTAACACCATACACAAAAATAAACTCAAAATGGATTAAAGACCTAAATGTAAGGCCAAACACTATCAAACTCTTAGAGGAAAACATAGGCAGAACACTCTATGACATAAATCACAGCAAGATCCTTTTTGACCCACCTCCTAGAGAACCGGAAATAAAAACAAAAATAAACAAATGGGACCTAATGAATCTTAAAAGCTTTTGCACAGCAAAGGAAAGCATAAACTAGACCAAAAGACAACCCTCAGAATGGGAGAAAATATTTGCAAATGAAGCAATGACAAAGGATTAATCTCCAAAATTTACAAGCAGTTCATGCAGCTCAATAACAAAAAGACAAACAACCCAATCCAAAAATGGGCAAAAGACCTAAATAGACATTTCTCCAAAGAAGATATACAGAGTGTCAACAAACACATGAAAGAATGCTCAACATCATTAATTATCAGAGAAATGCAAATCAAAACTACAATGAGATATCATCCCACACCGGTCAGAATGGCCATCATCAAAAAAATCTAGAAACAATAAATGCTGAAAAGCGTGTGGAGAAAAGGGAACCCTCTTGCACTCTTGGTGGGAATGTAAGTTGATACAGCCACTATGGAGAACAGTATGGCGGTTCCTTAAAAAACTAAAAACAGAACTACCATACGACCCAGCAATCCCACTACTGGGCATGTACCCTGGGAAAACCATAATTCAAAAAGAGTCATGTACCAAAATGTTCATTGCAGCTCTATTTACAATAGCCAGGACATGGAAGCAACCTAAGTGTCCATCAACAGATGAATGGATAAAGAAGATGTGGCACATATATACAATGGAATATTACTCAGCCATAAAAAGAAACGAAATGGAGTTATTTGTAGTGAGGTGGATGGACCTA
>RJWK010024295.1:0-28468 GCA_004363435.1 Platanista minor
TATACACACACACACACACATATATGTATGTATACACATTCTTCAAGGTACATTCTACAAATTCCTAAACTCCAAGGAAAAAGGGAAAACCTTATAAGCATTCAGAAAGGAGAAACGAGTTGCCTACTGATAAGATAGGCAATGAACATCTCACCTGCAATGTTAGAAGACAGATCGGCACCCAAAGACCGGCGAGAGAAAAGTCCTGTAGCCCAACTATCCCATGCCAAACATATCAATAGATTTGTGGTCATGCAAGGATTCAGAAAATATATCTGATTTAAGGAAAGACTCAAGGAAAGATCTCCAACAATAAATGAATGTGAATAGAATAGTTAAAATACGGGCCTATGAAGAAGAGAGGAAGAGAGTAGTAAGCAATGTACTTTGCAGTGTAATTGAATTTAAATCTAAATGACTAATGATAAACTGGGGATACAAAAAATAAGTAAAAATAGGGAACATTGAAATAGAAGAGATGTAATACCAGATATATTCTAATAATAGTCATGAACTAAAAGCAGTAAAGATGATCAGCAATTCCTAGGAGCAGGTGGTCGGGATGGGAAAGAAGTAAAAACATTTCAGTGGGGAGCAGAGGAGGCTAGTTGAAGAGCAGGGATGACAAATTATTCTAAAGATCTTGTCCTTTTGGGGAGGGGTAGTGAGGAAATTGAGCATTCTAGTGGGAGAAACATTGGGTATCATATAATAAACAGGTTTTCAAATAAGAGAAGTAGATGTCTAATTGTAAGTGATGAAACTTGAAAAGCATGGTGGAACTTACAAATTAATAAGAGGAAAAAACATTAAACAACCAAATAAAAAACAAATAATAAAGTACCATGGAAGGAATATCAAGAATATTGGTTAGGAAATAATACTCCTACAAATACCCTCATGAAAAGATATAGATTCACTTGAAAGAAAACCTAGCTACAGGCTGTTAAGAAAAAAAAGGAAAAAATATAAAGAAAGGCTGATAATGAAAGGAGGGGCAGGATACCCCAGATACCAGGAAAACATAAATATAAGCAAAACCAGGCTGGAAGAAAAGATTAACTTAAAGTTAAAAGTGACATAGTGGTAGGTCATACGTATGGCTGGAGATGGAGATGCAGATGCAGCTGCAGATGCAGATGGAGGTAGAGAAGCTCTTACAAACTGTAAGAACAAAATTTCCAGTAGAAAAAATGTCAAAGGATATAAGTAGAAATTTCCAAAAAAAAACAAGGCAAATCTAAATAGCCTAATACAATACAAACAGTACCTTACAACTCTTTAATACAAACATTAAACAATGTTCAAATTCTACTAGTCAGGGAAACACAAATTAAACTATCAATGAGACATGAATTTATTCCCATCAGATTGGCAAAAATTAGACAGAACAATAACACTTATTTCTATCAGGGATATATGGAAAGAGGTATCTTTTTTAACAATGTGAATAGAAATGTGAACCACTGCAGATTTTCTAGAAAGCTGTCTGGCAATTGTATTAACATCTGAAGTATCTTCTGATCCGGGAATGTCTCCCATAGTAAGAAGAGCACTAGAAGGTAAGGATACACGTACACAGGTGTTTATTGCAGCACCACATGTTAAGAAAGTTAATAGAGGAATGGTGTATAAAATACTGTATATCCACACCATGGAATATTATACAGTTATTTAAAAGTACAAATTAGAGCTGTACTCATTTTCCTGGAGATTTTTCCAGATAGTACAGTTAACTGAAAAAGGCAAAAGACAGAAAAGTATATAAAATGCCTCCCATTAAAACACACGTGCATTCAATCTTATAAATATGTGCAAAAAATACAACTGTGTGATATGATTATATGAACATGGAATCATTAGAAATAACAAAGAAGCAAACAAAAAAGAACTCCAGAGAGTTAGATGGACACAGCCCACAGTGGCAGCTTCCTGGAACCTATAGGAGAGAAGCACCCAGAATCATCACTCAGGTCATTTTCAATGTTAAAAAAGTGCGTGCAGGGTGACGGGGCAGGGTAACAGGGGGCAGGGATGGAGGGGATGGAGGAGATTCCCAAAAAAGGGGAGAGTCGAGGAGCAATTCCCCTGAGTCTCAAGTCCTATGTAGAAATAGCAGAATCGACTTGTTTTTGCTTTACAACAGCAACAAAGAATAAGATTATGGGTCTCAAATTTGTGAGCTGTAAGGGTACTTACATCTAGGGCAGTGGTTCTTACCCTGGGTGATTCTGCCCCCTAGACACATTTGGAGACATTTTCTATTGTGACCACTGAGGGTGGGAAGTGTTGCTGGCATCGGGTGGGTACAGGCCACGGATGCTGTAAACACCCTACAATGCACATGGGGGTCCCCCACCACAAAGAATTATCTAGCCTAACATGTCAATAGTTCTGAGGCTGAGAAACCCTGTTAGGGTAAACAACCATCCTGGTTTGCCCAAGTCTGAGGAGTTTCTCGGAACTGAGGACTTTCAGCCCAAAGGCCAGCGAAGTCCTGAGTTATTGTGAATAAAAATGATTGGCAAAAAAAAAAAAAAAAAAATGTGACAGTGTACAGAGCACTTCTGGGCGCTCAAGATACTGATCTAAACTGGACTCCTATCTCTATCTCTACAGATGGTTTCACAGCTCCTTTAAAGTTACTTTGGAGCTGCAAATATAAAAAAATAGAGTTTACACCAAGGAGAGAAATTTTCTTCTCAGATAAAAGCTGAAATTAGGACAAGGCCTCCTATTTTTTTTTTAACTTAGTAAACGGGCATAAAGACTAAGCTATAAAGAAGTATGTGTTTGTCAAAATCAAAATTGTGTATTTAAAAACGGGGGTTTTACTGTATGTAAATAAAACTGACTTTAGAAAAAGAAAGTCTTCTCTATATTTTTTAAATAAGTCATCCTAAAGTTCAGATTAGTTCCTAGGTCTAATGTAGGTCTATTTTTTTTAATAGATACATAGTTTAGATAACTTAA
Source organism: Platanista minor (assembly GCA_004363435.1). NCBI lineage: Eukaryota > Metazoa > Chordata > Mammalia > Artiodactyla > Platanistidae > Platanista > Platanista minor. The sequence continues at coordinate 2,974 of RJWK010024295.1, forward strand.
AGAATAAAATCATGCTTAAGAAATAGTCTCTTTTTTTTTCAGGGAAGATGTTTCTGTGCTGCAAGTAACATGCAACACCAACTCAGCTACATTAAGTAATAAGGAAATCTCTTGCTCAGAAGTCTGGCAACTTTAGGTGCAGTAAGTCAGTGATCTGGCTCTGTGCCCTGAGAGTCTGTTGGTGCCTGTATGTCAGACTAGTAGTGAAACACATGTAACAATTCCAGACAACCATTTCTTCTTCAACCACTTTTCTTAAGAGCAAGCAAACATGTCCTAGACGTCCCCCACATGACTTCCCTTCCAGTCTTACTGGCCAGAAGTAGATCATATGCTCATTCTTTTTTCTTATTGTGGTTAAAAAAATAAACACGTAAATTTGCCATCTAAACAATCTTTAAGTGTACAGTACAATACTGGTAACCATGTGCACAGCGTTGTACTAGAACTTTTCCTCTCACATGACTGAAACTCTGTACCAGTGAACAACACCTCATCTCCCCTCCCCCACTCCTGGCAACCACCATGCCACTTTCTGTCTCAATGAGTTTGATTACTTATTTCATATAAGTGGAATCACACAGTATTCGTCTTTTTGTGACTGACTTAATTCACTTAGTACAATGTCGTCAAGGTTCATCCCTATTGCAGTATATGACAGGTTTTCCTTCTTTTTTAAGGCTAGATAATATATTTCATTGTATGTATACGTTACATTTTTAAAAATCGGTTCATCTGTAGGTGGACATTTGGGTTGCTTCCATATCTTGGCTATTGTGAATAATATTGTATGAAGATGGGTATGCAAATACCTCTTGGAGATTCTGTTTTCAATTTTTTTGGATATATACCCAGAAATGAGATGGCTGAATAATATGTTAATTTTATTTTTAACTTTTTTTGAGGCATCTCCACACTGTTTTCCATAGTGGCTGCACCACTTTACAATCCCGTCAACAGTACACTACACGAGGGTTCTAATTTCTCCGCATCATGGCTAACACTTGCTATGTTCTGTGGTTTTTTTGATAATGGTCATCTTAATGGGTGTGAGGTGGTATTTCACTGCAGGTTTGATTTTCATTTCCCTGATGATTAATGGTGTAGAGCATCTTTTCACATATCTGTTGGTCATTTGTGTATCTTTTTTGGAGAAATATCTGGTCAAGTCCTCAGCCCAAATATCTGGTCAAGTCCTCAGCCCAATTTTTAATTGTGTCATTTGTTTTTTTTATTGAGTTGTAAGAGTTCTTTATATATCCTGGATATTAAACCAACCATCACCAGGGTGTAATGGTTGTTGGGAAATCTGTCAATACAGGATCCATCTGCCTAACTTTTGTATTACATCTCAATGACAGGAGAGTTTATTAAAGACATTATGGAAGATTTTATTTAAATAGATGCATGTAGACAGCCAAGGTATAAGTGAGAGGAAATTGGATACAGCCTCAGGTGACCTGGGTTCTTTTTAGGACTCAGAAACTGCTAACAGTGTGACCTTGTTGAATCACTTTACCTTTTAAAACCATATGTAAACCAAAGGGTGGTTTCCTAATTCCAAATTGTGACATCAAATTGCTGGATAGGTAGGTGTGGGCAGGTATGGATATGTGTACATTTAGGTTTGTAACTGAGAGTAATATATATGGGCAAGGGTGTGTGTGTGTAGATGCAGGACTATAGGTAAGAGTGGGTATGGGTTGGTAAGGTAGGGGTGTGTGTGTGTGTGTGTGTGTGTGTGTGTGTGTGTGTGTGTAGGATTATAAGTGAGGGAGTGGTAGATCAAAGTGCAGAGTAGGCAAAGGACAGGATGAATCTCAATCAAACATGTCTCCATTTTACTGATTTATATTTAATTGTGTAGGATATAAATGCATTACTAAAGATGTTGCAAATATTTTTTCTAGTTTGTATGTGCTTTTTATTTTGTTAATGTTACAAAGCTTGTTTTCTATTTTTTTTAATTAATAGGACACTTCTTTCCTTTTAGTGTTCACTAAAAAATACAATTTACATATAAGGAAAATTAAAGAAAAAACGCCCATAAACTCAGCACCTAAGGATAACCACCTTAACAACTCAGTCTACAATCCAGTACTACAGAGGGAGAGATATGCAATGACATCATTGTACATCACTGCACACCTCTGTATAATAGACCTAAATGTTTCCATATCCTATTGATGACAGTATAAATTGGCTATAAACTTCCTGTGAGGCAATTTGTAATAACTATCAATAATTTCAAAAACCTGCCCACAAAGTACATGAAAAGATTCAACATCACTAATTATTAGAGAAATGCAAATCAAAACTACAACGAGTTATCACCTCACACCAGTCACAATGGCCACTATCAAAAAGTCTACAAACAATAAATGCTGGAGAGGGTATGGAGAAAAGGGAACCCTTCTACACTGTTGGTGGGAATGTAAACTGGTACAAGCCACTATGGAGAACAGTACAGAGGTTCCTTAAAAAACTAAAAATACAGCTACCATATGACCCAACAATCCCACTCCTGTGCATATATCCAGAGAAAACTATAATTTGAAAAACTACATGCACCCCAATGTTCATTGCAGCACTATTTACAGTAGCCAAGATATGGAAGCAACCTAAATGTCCATCGACAGATGAATGGATAAAGAAGATGTAGTATGTACATACCATGGAATATTAGTCATAAAAAAGAATGAAATAATGCCATTTGCAGCAACATGGATGGACCTAGACATTATCATATTAAGTGAAGTAAGTCAGAAAGAGAAAGACAAATATCATATGATATCACTTATATGTGGAATCTAAAAAAATGATACTAATGAACTTATTTACAAAACAGAAATAGATTCACAGATTTAGAAAAAACTTATGGTTACCAAAGGGGAAAGGTGGGGGAGAGGGATAAATTAGGAGGTTGGGATTCACATATACACACTACTCTATATAAACTAGATAATCAACAAGGACTTACTGTATAGCATAGGGAACTCCACTCAATATTCTGTAATAACCTATATGGGAAAGGATCTGAAAAGGATTCAGATATATGTATATGTATCACTGAATCACTTTGCTGTACACCTGAAACTAACACAACATTGTAAATCAACTATACTCCAATATAAAATTTAAATTATAATAAATTTATTAAATAAATACATTTCAATAAAATTAAAATTTTAGTTCCTCATTTCACATGCTCAATAGCCACATGTGATTATTGAGTATGGTATTGTATGACACAGATATAGAATATTTCCAGCATGGCAAAAAGTTCTATTGAACAGCTGTGGTTCGAATTCATTATTACCCACAATGTGCCAGGAACTGGTTAAATACTTTACATGCGAGCACTAAAACATCAGTGATGGAAGTTTTACTATTCCTTTAAAACACTATAGTTACACGATTAAGTGGGCTTTTACTCTGGGCAGTTAGAGAAAAGGGGTGTCTTTTATTCCCAAGTGAAAATTCTAGTCTTCAAATTCTTTCCCATCCATCTTAAGAAAATAGAAATAATACTTCTTAGTTATATTTGTTGTTATAAACAATCATTTCCACATATTTGGAGATCTGAGTTCTCTTTAAGGCAGAGAGGTTTTTAAATTATGAAGTGACACACTCAGATTAGAGTTAAAAGAAAGCTGAGACCTTAATCTGGCAAAGGTTACTGCTCATTTCTTCCTGATATGTTAGACCTGTGAGCAATTCAACTGCAGGAAATGGAGAAAGAATGGCAGTTACTTATCTAGACTATTTCTTTCACCACTTCTCTGAGTGAGAAAGTTCTGGATGCCACACGCAGTACTTTATGTTAACTTTTCTCCAGGGGCAGAGAGTGTCCACGTTGTCTTTTGTCTTCAAAGTATGAATACAGATGGACAGGGGAAGGTACACCACAAAAAATCAAGACCCTCTCTGAGAGGTATATTCAGATAATGCCACAACTTTAATTGGAAGAGTCAAATATTTACCTCAGGCTAGGCCAGCCCTTCAACAGCTTGAGCCATGTACCTTCTCCCAGGCTTGGTTTCTTCATCTGTAAAACAACATGGTTGGGGAAGTTGATCACAAAGGCTTCTGTGATTCCAATGACTTTCCAAAATGACTATGATCCATAGCCTATCTAGAAACTTCCTATAATCAGCCATCAAAAAGAATGAAATAATGCCACTGGCAACAAGGTGGATGAACCTAGAGATTATCATACTCAGTGAAGACAGGGAAGGACAAATGTCGTATAATATCACTTATATGTGGAATCTAAAATATGATACAAATGAACTTATTTACAAAACAGAAACAGACACTCAGACACAGAAAACAAACTTACATTACCAAAGGGGAAAGGGGGGGATATATTAGGAGTATGGGATTAGCAGATACAAACTACTATATGTAAAATAGATAAACATCAAGGTCCTACTGTATAGCACAGGGAACTATATGCAATACCTTGTAATAAACCATAATGGAAAAGAATATATATAACTGAATCACTTTGCTGTACACTGGAAACTAACACCACATTGTAAATCAACTATACTTCAATTCAAAAAATAATAAATAAATATAAACCTCCCACAGCTCTCTCCCTGACCCACACTGCTGCCAGGACCCTTAATCATTTTGGTACAGCTGCATAACTCTCACAGTCTTTTGCTAGGACTTAGTAAATTGTTAGGACAAATAACACAGTATTCCGGCTCCCCAGACTGTCCATACCTGTTAGGAATCCCTCTTCTAACTACATAGCTCGGGTGCTCTGTTGCAGAGTTTCTTTAAATGACGTGAGGATTTTAGTGTTCATATCTAGAATTCTGTGATTTGAAGGCATAGGAATAAGATAAGAATGAGTTGTTATTCCACTGGGGGTTTTATCAGGTTCAAAATTAAAACAGACACAAGGAGTGGATTCTCTCGCTCTGAACTATTTCTTAGATGATTTGTGTTCTTGCCCAAGGCTGATTCTTATAAACTTTGGAGGGTTTTTCTACCCCTAAGATTCTTCTCTGGCAGCCCCTCTCCTGTCCAAATTCCTCAGGAAGCGGCACAATGATGGGGAAAATGTAAGCTTGGTTTAGCATCTTTGTAGTTTGTTCACATTTTAAACACCCATGCTTTAGAGTTTGATAAATCAGTTGGGCTCAAGACCTGGTCTATAACCTTGGGGAAGTTACCTATACCTCAATTTCCTCATCTATAAAATGTGGATAATTGCATCTCTTTTCCAAGGTGATGTTCTTGAAGTGCAACCATAGGGAAGTACCTAGGCCAACACTTGGCACAAACCAAGAACTTAGTAAAGCTGCTTTTTCTCTCACTCTCTACTTTCACCCCTTCCATTGGAATGAATATCAAAACCATAAAAGTAAATTGTCTGTATTCACCTCTATTCTTGTAGAGTTCTTATTGAATCTTTATTTTTTCCTGATTTTTTTTTTCTTTTTTAGGCTTGGCAATACTCAGCCATAAATAAAGAATCCACGTTACATGAATAATATTTAAAAGCTAGCTTTGCGTCCAGCTTTGTCATGGTGCATGCCCCTGGCTGCTACTACAAAGGGCAAGACTGAGACCAATGAGTCAGAGTTTCAGAGTTTTCATTTTGACCATCTTACTGGAAGCCACTCTATACATAGGATCCTACCCGAGGGAGGTCAGCATTTCTCAGGGCAACTAAACCACCAGTACCTATAAGCTTTATCTTGAAACCAATAATCATTTGCTAACATGCTATTCTCCCAGAGTCATAAACCAGAATCCTGGAGGGGTCTGCAACAGTGTTTGCGGTTTGCAACAATGGTTGGCAAACTACTACACAAGGGACAAATCTGGCCCACTTCCTGCTTTTATACTCCTGGGACCTAAATGATACTTTTTTTTAATAATTGAAAAAATAAAATAAAGAGTAATATTTCATGACATATGAAAATTATATGAAATGCAAATTCTGGTGTCCATAAATAAAGTTGTACTGGAACAAAGCCACAGCCATTCATTTGTGTATTGTCTATGGATGCTTGCATGGTACAGGGGCAGAACTGAGTAGTTGCTACAGAGACTGTACGTCCCACAAAACCTAATTTATTTACTACTTGGCCCTTTACAAAGTTTGCTGCCCCCTGATGCGGGGCACAGACTCCAGGAGCCAGACAGCCCGGTAGCATAATTCAGCTCTGGGCAAGTTCTCTCACCTCCTCTGTACCCTCAACTGGATATAGAGGATGATAACAGCATCCATCTCATGGGGTCTTATGAGGATTAAGCAAATATATAAAGCGCTTAGAAGAGGGTCTGGCACATATTAAGTACTATATATGTGTCTGTTACTATTAGTTGCCACAAATTTTTTCATAAACTAAAGCAGCAGTAGCTTACCAATTTGTTAGCAATAATTGTGAGAATTTCATTTGTAGCACTCCATTAAATTCAATTCTGTTGGAAGCCATTCTGAAGTCTCTGCACCCAGGGCACGACGAAACGTAATGACACAAGGTGACATTACACCATGCTCTGACAAGGTTGGGGCTCGTCGTGGAGCGAAGCTGCAAGGCAGTAAAAATGTTGGATGGTAGATAACATGTCTGCTTTTTGTTTTCTGTGAAGTATGTCTGTTGGTAAAAGGCACCACGTGTTCGAAAAATAAGGCTAGAACCTACAACTTCCCCAACCACGGTAAACTGGGACTTGCCCACAAAAAGCCCCAGGGCGCTGGGCGCTGGGTGCAGCCAGGGAATAAAGGGATGTTCCTATGGAAAACACCCCCACTTGAGGAAATGTGGCCCTACATAGGAGTGTTAGATGATATGGGAAATAGATGGTTTTGGTATAGGGGAAGGCTGATAATAGAAAAACAACTGCCTGATTTTGAATTATTAGCTAGAGCCTTCACAGGGTTTAGTAGTTGTACTAATTGGAGAACAAACAGAGACAAAGAGGCTTGCAGAGTATATTGTAAACACTTTAAGGGAACAATGAAAAGACCTGCCCATGCAAGGACTAGGGTGGGAATAGAACAATCCCACATCCATAAGAAAGATGACAACATAATAGTTTGGCTTTGCTACTAGGAAATAACCTTTAGGTAATGAGAACTTGGGGAAATACCTTACTAGTACATCTAGAAACTGGGGACATTCTTAAAAACAACCTATTCTTGGCTATTCTTAATACAATCTGAGGTTTGTTGTTGCGCAGCTAATGATGTATCGCAGAACAATATATAAAGCTGAAAATAAAAAATAAAGTGTGGTAATTGATCACCAGCTCTTACTGAGTTTCGAGTGTAATTCCTCGCAGAGGCTATCCATCCCTCAGGCATCCCTGGACCTGCTGGAGCTGGACTCCGGCACAATTCTTTAGCAGTGGGGCAGTAGGAAGGTGTTAAAGACAACTGAAATGACAATGAACATAGATGCTTATCCATAAAACTAGTTCTGCATTCTTACAAATATTTTTTATGCTATATACTTCTTTCAAACTTGAGTCTTGGAGGAGCTTACACTCAACTTTGAATTCAGCCCTCACCTCTATTCCTTATAGTTGGAAGAAACAGACTTCAAAACAGAGGCTAAGGAACAGAATAGAGAGCCCAGAAATAAATCCATGCATATACAGTCAACTGATCTTGGACAAGAATGCCAAAATTACACAGTAGAGAAAGGATGGCCTCTTCAACAAATGGTGCTGGAAAAACTGGATATCCACATGCAAAAGAACGAAACTGGACCCCTATCTTACACCATACACAAAAATCAACTCAAAATGGATTAAAGACTTAAATGTAAGACCTAAAACTGTAAAACTTCTAGAAGAAAACTTAGGGGGAAAGCTTTGTCACATCGGTCTTGGCAATGATTTCATGGCTATGACACCAAAAGCCCAAGAAACAAAAACAAAATAAGTAGGACTACATCAGACTAAAAAGCTTCTGCACAGCAAAAGACACAACAGAATGAAAAGGCAACCCATGGAATGGCAGAAAATATTCGCAAACCATATATCTGACAAGGAGTTAGTCTCTAAAATACATAAGGAACTCCCACAACTCAATGGTAAAAAAAAAAACCTAATAACCCAATTTAAAAATGAGCTAAAAACTTAAACAGACATTTTTACAAAAGAGACATACAAATGAACAGCAGGTATATGGAAAAATGTTCAATGTCACTAATTATCAGGGAAATGCAAATCAAAACCACAATGAGATATCACCTCATACCTGTCAGGATGTCTATTATCAAAACAAAAACAACAGACAATAAGCGTTGGCAAGTATTTGGAGAAATTGGAACTCCTGCACGTTATTGGCGGGAATTAGAAATGGTGAGGCTGCTATGAAAACAGTATGGAAGTTCCTCAGAAAATTAAAACTACCATGTGATCTAGCAACCCCACTTCTGGGTATATATTCAAAATAATTAAAAACAGGATTTCAAAGAGATTTTACACCCACGTTCACCGCAATATTATTCACAGTAACCAAGGTGTGGCAGCAACCCAAATGTCCATCTATGTATGAATGGATTTTTAAAAATGTAGTATGTACATACAATGCATTGTTATCCAGCCTTAAAAAAGAAGGAAATCCTATAATATTCTACATGATTGAACTTCAAGGACAGTATGCTAAGTGAAACAAGTCAATCACAAGAAGACAAATATTGCATGATTCTACTTATATGAGGCATCTAAAGTAGTCAAACTCATAGAAACAAAGTAGAATCGTGGTTGCCAGGGGCTGAGAGGAGGAAATGGGAAGTTGTTCACTGGTATAGATTTTTAGTCATGTGAGAGGAAAGATTCTGGAGATCTTCTGTACAACACTGCATGCTTTTAACAATAGTGCATAGTACACTTAAAAATTTGTTAGGCGGGTAGATCTCATGTTGTGCTCTTACCACAATAAAAAATAGTGGGGAGAAAAAACCCCAAAACTCCACATAGGCCAAAGGACTCATAAGTCTTATCTACGTTGATGGCGGCTGTGGTATTTGAAAACAGTAATCAACTTCCTGAATCAAACACAAAGCAAGTAATATATAGTTTACTTGATATAAGACAACAGGGACTATTAGAATTTTCTCACAATTCAGGACTTTGGCTTTTAGCATTTGGGTATCCAAAAAGAGGACTTGAGAGGGAAGTTTATACATAAGAGGAAAACAATGACCCTAGTGAGAACACAGACCAGGAACTCAGTATGGAGGAACCCGGTCCACCACGGGTGAACAAGCACAGTACCTCGCACAGCAGGTGCTCCAATATTTGTTAAATGTTCATGACTCATTCAATTTTTCTGTGCAACCTCCATAGCAAATACTGCGAATCTTGCTCGTTATTGCATTTCTTAAAACGATAAAATTCAGAAAAACATTCTGCGTGACTGAAATTACATGAAACAAAAGCAAACAAAAATCTCACATCTGAATTGCTTCAAACTGTTTAAGTGAAAAAGAAAACTGTGTGAAGTAAAGAAAACCGTTTCCTGAAGCAACTGAGTGAAGTTCCAAGCTCCAGCTCTCTCACCCTCCTGAATATTTACCAGCACACTCTCAGCTTGCGCTAAACTTTTCTTGCATAAAAAGCAGCTAAGTAATTTCAGAGAATGGGATTGTTTTGCCTAAATCATCCAGATAATTCAAACAATCTGGGCGAGGCTGCCCTGCCCAGTAAATGCTCTCTAATACTCCCCAGGCCATAGCCGAGTCACACCCAGCTTAGCCAGGAGATGACAGTGTCCCCTAGCAAGGAAACACGCCTTTGTTGTTCAGTGATATGTGCAACCGCCAGCCAACCCTCCCCGGCTCTCTGTTCCTCGAGTTTATTCCAGTTTCCCAAGGGCGCTTTCAAATTTTGATTTTTCGACGACATCTCCTTTCCCCGAAAGCATCTAAGCGCTGCCCTAAAGCCTTCAGCCCCTTCCCCCAATACCGCACTCTGCTTAGAGCCCGTAGGCCTGTCCAGAAAAAGTTATTTAAAATAAAAAGCGTAACAGAAGATGTCCAAGCAGGAAGAGAAAAAGAATACCCCGGGAACTGGGTTAGTGTCGGAACGTGCCATTCGTTTCGAAGGGAGGAGAGTCCCAGATGCGAATTGTATCGCGGGTCTGAAGTCACTTACCGGACCTCCGATTCGTCAGGGCCTGAGTACGTAAAACACCAAAGACCGGGCGGAGCGCAGGAGGGGGCGAGGGGCCGAGAGTGGAGCCTGGCAGGGCCGGCGGGCCTGAAGAGCGTCCCCCGTGGGCTCCGGTGGTGCGGCCCGAGGCGGCCGCGGTGAGGAGGCGGGAGGCGCAGGGCTGCGGCACAGAGGGCAGCATGGCGTACCCCGGGCACCCTGGCGCCGGCGGCGGCTACTACGCAGGCGGGGTGAGTGCTGCCCGCCCGGGCTCGCGGCCGGGGTGCGACCCCTGGACGCCGGGGGCGCCGAGAGGCCACACGTGGCGACTCCGCCGGGGCGGCTCCCGGGCGCCCCCGCGCTGCCAGCCGCCTCGCCCCGGGCCCCTGCCGACCGGCCTCTGTCTCCAGCGCCCTTTTTCCCTCTGTCCCTTCTCCCCCCAGCTGGCAACGCGGGGCCGGGGCGCGGGTGGTTTTGACCCAAGAAGCCCACCCTGTGACTCCCGGATCCGCGGCGTGAAATCGTGCACATGGGGTGTTGCCTTCCTCTCCGCCTTCCCTGAGAGCAACAGCCATTTTAATCTAGCATGGTCCTGCGGTCCACTTCTCCCTCTCTGAAAGTGGGAAAAACAGGAAAGTCAGGGAAAGTCCGTTAGAGTCAAAGACCTCCGGGAGGAAGGCCGCCTCGCCCTGCGTCAGGGATGCGCGTCGTCGTGGGAACTGTTTCCAAAAGAGAAAGTTCCCTCGCCTTGACACACCTCACCCCTCCCGAGGCTACACCTGTCTCAAAACGCTTTAAAAATACCGTAAACGCTAGAAAAATGTAAGTTGCATGCCAGGTTGCGTTTATCTCAGTAGCCTGCGGGTTAATGGGGATTTGTAAAGTTGCTTCACTTACACTGATGTCACTGTCAAGACTACTCATTTTGATCCTAGCTGCCGGGTTTTAAATTATAACGGGGTGAGAATGGGCGAAAGGGGAGGAATGATTGCAGGTAGAGAGTTCCGGGTGGCAAACGACTGACAGCGAAGGCCTGGCAATTGCCTGGCTTTGCATGAGGCACTCAGTGGTGAAAGAATAAAACTTGGTCAGCGGAATGATGCATTTGTTTCCTGTCTTACAGTATGGAGGGGCTCCCGGAGGGCCTGCGTTTCCCGGACAAACTCAGGATCCGCTGTATGGTTACTTTGCTGCTGTAGCTGGACAGGTTAGCTTTTCCCTTTAACATTAAAGGACTGTCAGATTCTACATTTGTATTAACCTTTGTTATAGTGGCACAGAAAAACAGCCTTTCCTCTGGAAAAGAATTCCTTTGCTTCTGTACAAGAAAAAAAAGAGAAAGAAAGAAGTTCATAGGCAGTTACTTATTTTCGAATATTCAGAACAACTTAGGACAAAGGGTTACTCGTGTTTATGTTACATTCAGAACTAAACTTGTGACTGAATTAGGGTCAGATTCAACAGAACAGGCTAGTATAAATGTGCTCTGAAGATATGTAAGGTAGAAAGATGTCTTTAGAACTGAATTGTCAGGGTCCATAGTGGTTTCCAGAGAAGAAATACCAGATCTGCTGAACATTAAACCCTTCTTTGTACAATTAAAAGAAGCATGTGGTACTAGTAATTCTGTAGCCAGATTCTAGGGGACACTTTCTTTGGGTAGAGTTTGATTGTTAATCAGCTACCCCCTTAGGAAATAGGTATGTATGGTAAAAACCTACCAGCTTCAAAATAAGAAAGGTACTATATTCTTCTTACTATCAGGAAGTTAATCTTCTGAACAGTTTAGTTCCTCTTTGATGCAGATGCTCTTACCAGGTCAGGTCTTCCATGTCTTTATCAGGTGTTGTGGTCTGTTGACCCAGAGAGAGAATTAAGGTCAGCACCCCAAGACCATTCACTTCTTTACATTCTAAGTCATGTGACAGGTGGTAGTGCATCTTGAGGGAGGCCCCTTCCCCAGCTCCCAGGTCAGTGAATGTATATGGTAAATATACTGTTGGTATAACCCAAACATGTCCAGAGGGGGTGTTTGTGCTTATGAATTCAACTTAGCTTTGTTTTGATCAAAAGCTAGAAATAACACAATCTTAATGTGAAAATGCCTTAGACTATTATGGAATAACAACCTACAGCCACCTTTTAGAATAGCACTCTAAGAAATACCGTTTGAGAAACACTGGAAAATTGAGTCTAAAACTGAAAGAGCTGCCCATTAAGTATCTGCTTCATCTGTTAGTGATCAGTATCTTTGAAACCACAAGACAGGGCAAAGCTCAAGACTCCTTATTCTTAGATTGCCTGTGCCTGCAGCCATGTAAGTGACCCCCCCTGCTTAGCTTTCAGCAGCCCTGGCCTGCAGTAGCATGCCCATCGTTTTTCACATTATTGATCATGCCCCTCGTCTAGAACATATAATAGTCATGGACTTGAGGATTGAGGTATTTTATTTTAAAATCCCTAAAAATAACATGTATCTAGTTCTGACCTAGGTCAGCCAGTGAATAAGCACGGGGAACCTCTGTCTCCCAGGTATAATCGTGATCCAAAAAAAACAATTCATCACATCATAAGCAAAGGTGATCACAGAGGACGCTTTCTGTGGGAGCCAGACTTTTCACTTACTGATGTCATCTGTGTACCCTGCTCTCCACACACCCCGACAAAAAAAAAAGCTAGAAAGAGTAATAAGGCTTTTAATCAACTACATAAATAATTTTATTTTAAAATGCTTGCTTTGGCAGATTTCCTAGCTCAGACTGAGAGTAGTTCAAGACAGAAACTAGTTTTATTCATACATTTAAAACTATCATGTCTCAGTGGAAGAAACTGAATTCACCTCACTGTTTTATTAAAAGAGGAATCTTATACTTGAGAACATTTATGCCAAGTCTAATTCGGGAATTTAGTATTACCAACACCTTTTCATCATTTCCTCTAAAGTATAGGTGTAAGCAGCTTTCGGACTCGGTTCATTCTTGTGTAATGATTATTTAAAATAAAGCCTGAAATTGAATGCCCACTTTACCTAGGTATTAAGAAATGTATTTGTTGTTTATGGCCCTAATTATACATTTGTGGAAGAGGCCCTAACAATTTGTCTTTCTTTCTGTAATTAAATTGTTATGGGAAGTAGAGTGAGGAAGAAGAATGCCTACTTTTAGCAGGCATCCCTTTAAAAAAAGTCTCACGCGTGATAATATTCATTTTCTTTACCATTATTGCTACACTGAATACTGAATGTAAAGAAAGAACTAGAAAGTACAAATCACGATTGTGATTCCTCTTCCTATTTTTTTTTTTTAAAGGATGGACAAATAGATGCTGATGAATTGCAGAGATGCCTGACACAGTCAGGCATTGCTGGAGGATACAAACGTAAGTTAGGAGCCCCAGAGTGTCTCTAGAAATACACTTGTATTTCATATTTCAGATGTTACTTGTGATTATTATAGCCTTCAAGGAATCTGAGCTTTTCTGATCCAGCAAAGTTAAGAATTTCAAAAGCCGAATTCGGTTGGTTCTTTTGTATTTCAAAATGTTAATTTGAAAACAGTTCTTACTGAATCATTCCACACTACCCACCAATTTAGTGGGTTTCTTGGATTTGGGTTCCATGTATCTGGAACCATTCAAACCAATGACAGTCTATATGGCCTCCTCAGAAAATGAGGTAAGGTGCTGAAATGAAATCCACCAGGTCAGGTGTCGTTAATGATAGGAGCTAACATTCACTGCTGACTGTTTGCCAAGAGCTTATCCTGTCGCTGAGCCTGGTGGCACTTAGGGCTTTGAGTGGCTGCTCCTGTGCACCTGGTCCCAGAGTGGCCTGTCCTGCATGCCTAGTTCTGAGTAGTTGATCCTACCCTCCCTTTTCGCCGGTGCCTGGTCCCCAACCCCTAGTCCTCAAGGAGCCAGTTCTGCACTCCTGGTCTCAGCTCCTGGCAGCATGAACGCTCACCTTGACATCCCCCAGGTCTTTCCTCTTTCTACATCAGGCGAAGTAAGACGTGCCCTTCCTAATTTCTAAACTCTTTACAGTAGTCCTCCTTCCTGCCACCCACCAGTTCCTCACAGACTGCCCCTGTACTTACACCTGCTTCCTGCCTTTTGACTCTGCATGAGCTGCAGAGAGGGCACTCCTGCCAAGATGCTGCATCCCACACATGCCACATGCTTCTCTTCAAATCATGTCTTGACCATGATAGAGAACAGTGTCTTGGCTAACGTACATGACCTACCAACTTCTCTGCCAGTTGTTAATTGAGACAGAGCATCAGATCAAAGCCTCAACTTCCCAGTAAGCTGTGAATCAAAAACACTCCAACTAGGGAATTCCCTGGCGGTCCAGTGGTTAGGACTCGGTGCTTTCACTGCGGTGGGCCCAGGTTTGATCCCTGGTTGGGAACTAAGATCCCTTAAGAAAAAAAAAAAAAACAACACTCAAACTAGAATTCACACTTGAGGACCCGTAGTGGCCATTTTTGACTGTTTGATATGGCACAGTTACTAGGTGGCTCTCTTTTTAAACTACTTGCATATCCATTTCTATCATCCTTTGTTTTATGACTTCAGTATCCAATTAACATTTCCTAGTTGTGGGAATTAATACCAAAGAGGAACCTTTTGCATTTCTGTCATCTACCCTGTCCCTAAACAAAAGAAGCCCTTTTCTAGATTAGGGAATTTTTTTTTTTTTTTAAACTATTGTAGGCAATACATTTAAATCATTAGTTGTTAACCTCAAGCAATTGGAGCTGGTGAACAAAGAAGGTCTAATAGCAGGGTTTACAGAAGTGAGCCATGTCACAACATAGACTATTACTCTACACCCTTTCAGTAGAAGAGGTGTGGCCGGTTTTCAAATTGAACAAAGTGGGTAGTATATCCTTGGAGAGCAGTCCTTTTAAAAATTTCATTTGAGAAAGCTGCATTTACTCATGATCTTAGATCACTGAGCTGTAGAATATAAGACATATCCTGAATCATCTGGATCATGTGATTGAATTAATTTGCTTGCTGTCATCTGGTTATGGAGGCTGTAATGAACCACAAAACCATCTTGGTTGTGAGATGTCAGAGTGAGTGTTGTAATGCAGAAGTTATATAGCCATTGGTCTTTTCAACGCAGCTTCCAAGCCAGAAAGTGTGGACGGGCACTAGGGGTGGCAGGGGGGGATAGAGAAACCTATGGCACCTTCTTAACTAGTTTAAGAGGGAGCAGTCATGCTTAGAGGTGGCGCTGATGAGGGAAGTTGTTCTTTTTTCCTCAAGTGTAGTAGTTGTTCCTCTGTGGTAAGGTTGAGAGAAACAACTGCAGGTGGGATTTTCCTGCTAGGTCTGCTACATTGTGGATTTCCACTAGAAGAAAAGTTGTTTGAGGTATTTTAGCAGAATGAACCAGAGAAAGGAGATAAGACAGTCAAGATAAAATTATAACAAAGATTCTTTTGAAATTATTTAAAATAGGATTAGCATTAGTAAAAGCTCTTTCTGGGGAAAAAAAAATAACTATTAGAATTGAACAAGAGTTCTCCTCACCCAAACTTATTAGATGTCAGTCTTCTAACTCATTGGAACTGCCCGGAATGGTGACTTTTCTGTTTTGTTCACTGCCTACCTCATTCCCTCCCTTCTCAGTCCTCTCACAAAAGAGGACCAGATTTCTGTTTCTGGCAAAGCTCTCTAACCTGTCACTCTCCTCCTCTAAAAATCCTGAGTAGCTCCGTGGTGCCCATATAAAACAAAAGCTAGACAGCCCCCCCAGGAATTCAGTCTCCTCAGTGATGCAGCCTCATCTAACGGTAATTTCTCCCACTTCCTTTGCCTGTCCAGACTTCACTGCTTCTCTCTTTGCTTATGCAGGTCCCTAGCTCTACATGGCTGTCGCCAGATGTCCCAAATCTTTTCTGTTGCTCAAAACTTGGCTTAAATGCTGCTGCTTCTATGAAGTCTCTCTTACCAAGAAGGAGCCTCTCCTCAACATCTGGTAGTTTTCGGTGCCTCCATTATGCCTTACCATCCTCTACCTCGGGCACATGACTTATCTTTAACTTTAGACTGTCAGCTGGGCCAGGTTCCAGTGTCACGTTTGTATCTCCAATGTCCCTGGTACCCTGAGCCCTGCACATAATGAATATTTAATAGGCATTTGATGAATTAATGAGTATAGAAGTCTTCCTAAAATGGAAAAATCATATACCCATATTTGAATTTTGACTTAAGAAAGATTGATATTTACCTAAGGGATTATACATTACTTTTAAGTATCAGTGAAAATCAGAAGGGTCTGTTTAAAAACCATACCCTCCTTAGGCTCTTTGAGAGGGGTCTACAGCTTCCTGCATAGGGATGAGAATTCAGTCTCACGTGTTCGTTCATTCGGCCAACGGACACATTTCTAATGGACACCTACCACGTGGTAGGTGCTGGGGTCTGCCAGCGCCAACAGTGCCTGGGGAACATGGTGAAAAGCGCTGGGGTAGGTAAAGGGTTTACCTTTTACTGTAAGCTGTGGGGTCACAGTCACTGGTCTGGCCAGTAACCCAGACAGAGGTCAGGAAAGTTTTCCTTGCAGAATCGATACCTCAACCGAGGAGAAATGAAAGGTGAGCAGAAATGACGCAGACCAAGAAGTGAGGTAGGGAAGCCGTGTTCTGGGCAGATAGAACAGTGTGTACCCAGAGATGAGAGGGAGGATGGTTCAGTCAAGGAACTGAGAGAAATCGACCAGAGGTAGCTTATGGGGTTGAATGCGCAGTAGGAAAGGAGCTGAACTGAGAAAATATGTGTATGACCTTATATGCCAATTAAGGTGTTTGGCCTTGATCCTGAGGGCAGTGGGACACTCCACTGGGTCTTAAGTAGAAGAGCACCTATTTCCCCTGGCTGTACGAGAAAGACCAAAGTGGGGACTGTGGGTGTGGGGAGCGTGGGGAGTCAGGGGTACCAGTTAGGTGGCCCTTGGAGTCAAACAGATGAGAGAAGCGCTGACTCCACTGGGGATAGGACAGTGGGACTGGAGTTGGATGGATCCTAAGGCTGTTCGGAAGGTGATCAAATGTCAAGGGAGAGGAAATTGTGGACTTTCCCAGGTTTCTGGCTCGGGGGGCTGAGTGGGTAATGGTGTCTGTCATTCATAGACCTGGGAGACAGGGACTGGCTGCTTCCTGGCCACCAAAAGCCTCGCTTTACATCCAAACACAGTTGGCCCTGTCCTGTGGTGTCAGGCCCTCTGGGGCGGTAGTCCTTACACTGCGGCAGCTGCAGCATCACCTGGTAGGTTTGCTAAAACCAGATTGCCGGGCTCTGCTCTAGCATTTCTCATTACGATCTGGGGTGAGACCTGAGAATTTGCATCTCTAAACAGGTTTCTGGGCCTGCTGGTCCAGGTTGAACCAGCTGCTTTAATGTGAATATATATCCCCTGGGGATCTTGTTAAAAGCGCAGATTCTGATTTTGTTGGTTTATGTTACGGGCTGAGATGCTGCAGTTCTGAAAGCTCCCAGGTGAGGAAAAACAAAGAGTTAATTACAAGGGAGCCCTCATAAGGCTATCTGCTGACTTCTCTGCAGAAGCTTTGCAGGCCGGAAGGGAGTGGCATGATATATTCAAAGTCTTGAAAGGGAAAAACCTGCAAACTAGGATACTCTACCCAGCAAGATTATTATTTAGAGTAGGAGAGAGAAAGGATTTCTCAGACAGGCAAAAACTAAAAGAATACAGCAATACAAAACATACCCTAAAAGATATATTGAAAGGTCTTCTCTAAATAGAAAAGAAGCAAGAATCTATAGGAAAGAGAAAAGTACAATTGGAAAGTAAATCATTTAAATAAGCCAGTATCCAGATTTAAAAAAAAAAAATCCAAGAAATATTTTTTAAAGTGATGATAAGTACAAAGAACAGCAAAAGGATAAACATGAAGATGTAAAAGAGGGCATCAAAATCATAAAATGTGGGGGAGGACAGTTAAGAAAATGTGTTTGTTTTTTCTTTTTTTCAGAATGTATTTGAGCCTATATGACTATTAGTCTAAAGAAACTAGATATAGTAGTGGGTTAACATACTTGAAACACAGGGTAACCACAAATCAGAAACATACCGTAGATTCACAAAAAACAAAAAGAACTGAACACAAGCGTAATACAAAAGAAAACCATCTGTTACAAGGCCTGCACTTGCCTAGTTTTAAGACCGAAGAAAGAGCCCGGAGTCAGCAACAGAGACATCAGTGGTTTAGTGGATGGGGGAGCTTATACGTCTGAAGCAAGGTCCTGGAGCAACACCCCACCGTGTGCAGCAGAAGGTGGGCAGGACATGGCAGCAGGCTTCACTCCAGAGGGGAAGGGGAGACTGCCAGTTATAAGGCAGGGTTACCTCAGGTGGGCTCATTCGTTACCAGGGAAGCCAGCAGAGGGGCTTCACTGCCCCTCTGATAAGAACAGTCACCAGCTGGGGCCCAGGGCAAGTACGTAGGAAGGTCAGTCCTGTGCGTAGGGTATAGGTGACGCAGGCCCTGGTCGGGCAGGGGGTGTACAGAGAGCAGGAGAAGAGCCATCTTGAGTGCCTGGACCATCCACCATCAAAGCACAAAAAGAAAAATGAAAAGAAGAAACAAAAGCTCCCAGGTGATATTAATAACAGCTAGTCCAGGAGTCACACTTGGAGTAGAAGAGTGGCCTCAATCTTGACTACTCATTAGAATCATCTGAGAAGCTTTAAAAAAAAAAGAAAAACTAATGCCTGAGTCCCATAGTCAGATTCTGATTTAATTGTTCTGTGGTGGTGGTGACTATACTTAACAAAAGTTGTTGAGAGTACATCTTAAAACTTCTCACCAGGGCTTCCCTGGTGGCACAGTGGTTGAGAGTCCGCCTGCTGATGCAGGGGACACGGGTTCGTGCCCGGGTCCAGGAAGATCCCACATGCCGCGGAGCGGCCGGGCCCGTGAGTCATGGCCGCTGAGCCTGCGCGTCCGGAGCCTGTGCTCCGCAACGGGAGAGGCCACAACAGTGAGAGGCCCGTGTACCGAAAAAAAAAAAAAAAAAAAAAAACTTCTCACCACACACACAAAAGGTAGCTATGTGAGGTGATGGATGTGTTAATTAACCTTATTATGGTAATCATTTTGCAGTATATATGTATAGAAAATCAATGTTATATGTCAATAATATCTCAATAAAGCTGAAAAATTAATAATAATTGTTCTGTGGTGCAGCCCAGGTGTCAGGATCTTTTAAAGCCTCTGGGTGATTCTGATAAGCACCCAGGGTTGAGAACCTCTGGTCTCCACTAGAGAGACTTCATACCTCCACACAACTTAAAAATCAGAATGAAGAACCAACCAACTCTTTCTCAAAAGTGTAGAAAAGTGTTGCCTCCTCTCACCTCAGAGAATTGTCCCTGTGGATCAGACGGAGGTTTGAAGGACCAAAATAGAAACAGTCCCCAACCTTATATTTCAGGGTTCCAGGACATGCCGAACAGGAATCTATTAAAAGTAGAAAACCTATCGTTTGTAATGTTTGGAGAAATTACAGTAATAAGAGTTAGCTTAGTTGTGTTTTAAATTCACTTTTGTTAGAGATAAAAAATGAAGCTAGCAAGAGCTGTAAAAAATATTAATTCTGTGTGCATCTTAACAAACTTGTCAAATTTATGCTAGCTTTGCCCATGTGACCGTTGTCACGTCTTTCTAGTTTTACAGCTTCTTTGTACCTCAGAACAGTTCCTCAAAGTCATTGGTAAGGTGCAAGGAATTCTTTATTTTTAATTTGTTAATGCTTAGAGTACCAGTAGGCCATTAACCAATAAGTGTATTCTAGTTTGGTTGTCTAAGTGAGGTATGGAAATGCCCTCAGAACACCCTCGACCTGTAAGTAAACTAAAAAGGTTTCTGAACAGTGGCCATCACTAACTGGGTCATCGGGTCTGAGTCCAGAATGCTCTTGTTTAACACACAAGTCTAGCAAGCGAATTTATCTTATTGTCTATGAAAAGAGGCCATAGGCTGTTTGGGGTAGGAGGTGACCATTCAGTGTCTGACATTAAAGGGAAAAGAAAGAAAAACAAATGATCAGACTCAGAACTAGCAAAACCAGCTAGAGTCAATTGTGAGTAGGAACAAAGCAAACTAACCCTCCCATTCACCATGGTGGATAATAATACATTGTGGTTCATTATGGTGAATTGAACTCACTATATTACAGTTTCAAAGGCAAGAAAGAATATAATACTTTTTAAAAACTATGTTATAGAAAAGTTTAAGCTTATCCAAAAATAGAGGTAATTATACAGTGAACTCCTGTATACCCATCACTCAGCTTCAACAGTTATCAATGTGTTGCCATTCTTGTTTTATCTATAATCCTGCCCATGTTCTTTTAAAGCAAATTCCAGATCTCTTACCATTTATTCCACCTACAAATAACTTCAGTGTATACTTTTCTTAAAGATAAGGACACTTTTTTGCCCCAATTTCAAAACCATAAATCACACCTAAAAATATTAACAGTACGCTGCAAAACTTTTTAAAAAGATTTCTATTAAAGTTGTTAAAATCAAATTTGGGTTCTGGAAGGAATCCTATCTAGCTGGAAAAACAAAATCTACTTCAGAGCTCCATGAATTGAGTTCCGTGTAGACTGAGCAGCATATAAAAGTGTCTAAATAATCACATTCCTAATTAATTTGAATGTATCCAATGTAAAGTGAATTTTTGCAGTTGTATTAATATGTATGTATTTTTCTGGATTTAACAGCTTTTAACCTGGAGACTTGCCGGCTTATGGTTTCAATGCTGGATGTATCCTTTACCTTGATTGTGGCCTAGACTATTTTTTCTGGATAAAAAAAAATCCTTCCTGAAGGAATTCATCTAAGGATTAATACCCAGTAAACACAAAGTGACAAATGACCACAAAAAAAGTTTTCCGAAATCATTAGCTTTCAAGATGGTATTTGGTGTGAAAAAGGAAGGAAGTTTAGGAAGTAGAACATTCGTTATTTAAGAATTTGAGGAAGCATCAAAGACAAACAAGTATAGAAACCCGAGCAGTCAGGGAGGCTTTTTCACCGTGACACTGATTGCCTTGCACGAGTCAAACCTGGCCTTCAAGCAATGGGATTTTTCACCTCACAGTTCTCAGGCTAGTTTAGCTAGTGCTGATGGTGTGGTTCTTTCATCCCACCTCATTTCCCAAAAGTGAAAACAGTGGGTCTGGGAGGGCATACCAAGGGAGTGTTAGGGCTAAAGAGGACCCCCGGACAGAAGAACAAGCAGCATAGCCTGGGCCCCCCAGAAAGTGCAGCCCAGTTTGGTTGTTACAGGTGGCTCACAATGGCCTCGTTATTTCCTTGTAATCACATCATATCAATTATCTTTTTTCCCCAGGGGAAATAGGTACTCAGAGCTTTTTCTCCATAGGCCCTTTTTATTATACCATTAGTCTCTTGTCCTGTCATGTCCAAAAGAATGTATAACATGTTTAATCTTTTCAGCAGAAAGAATATTACATTCTCTTATCCTTGATCTTTGATTTAATCATTAGAAAATGTTGCAAAATAAAGATGCGCTAATCCTTGATTACAGTTCAGAGAGATATGTCAGGCACAATGGGTTTCAACGAGTTTAAAGAACTCTGGGCTGTACTAAACGGCTGGAGACAACACTTTATCAGTTTTGACAGCGACAGGAGTGGAACAGTGGATCCCCAGGAATTGCAGAAAGCCCTGACAACAATGGGTGGGTATGACTGACTCCACCTCTGTTCGTTGGTAGAAGTAATTTTTTTTTTTTTTAACTTCTAAAACTAAGTGCTACATGAAGGTGGTCTCTCTTTGTAGAAGTGGTGCATATTCATAATTTAAATGAGCCCTCTCAGTCCTAAAAATCTGGGGGGGTGTGATTATTTTTAACGGTCTTTTTGTAATCCTTGATTTTTTTTTTTTTTGCTGGATGATTTTTCTTCCTTTCAGGATTTAGGTTGAGTCCCCAGGCTGTGAATTCAATTGCAAAACGATATAGCACCAATGGAAAGATCACCTTCGATGATTACATCGCCTGCTGCGTCAAGCTGCGAGCTCTAACAGGTGTGTCCTTTGAGATCACTATTAAGCACGTCTGGCAGAATAACTGACTTCTCAGGAATTTTTTTCACATTACTAAGTAATCTGCCATTAAAATAGTCCTGACTAAATCCCCTGGTGGTCCAGTGGTGAGGACTCCATGCTCTCACTGCTGAGGGCCCAGGTTCGATCCTTGGTTGGGGAGTTAAGATCCCCCAAGCCAGCGGCGTGGCCTAAAAAAATCCTAACTAAACTTTACTAAAATGTTTCAAAACATAACGAGCTAACTGATACGTTTTTGATCAGAGTATGAGCAATATTCTGTGATTTCTCCCCAGAATGTGAAATACTTGAAAAAAGTGAAATTACCCATTGGTAGCTCTTTCCTGTTTCCTCCTGTTGGAAAGATTTAAAATGGTGGTCTCTGTTTCAGATGTCCTTCTTAAATGGAGCTGTATCAATAATCTCTACTTTTC
Source organism: Platanista minor (assembly GCA_004363435.1). Taxonomy (NCBI): domain Eukaryota; kingdom Metazoa; phylum Chordata; class Mammalia; order Artiodactyla; family Platanistidae; genus Platanista; species Platanista minor. Next base: position 25,651 of record RJWK010024295.1, read on the forward strand.
TCTCCCCTCTATTCTTTTTCTTTCTTTTGTATTTTTTTTCTGGTTTTGTTCCTCTCTTTAGCTTTTTACCTGTTTTTAATATGTGGTTTTATGATTTTTTTGCATCCTGACACAAATTTGGGGGTAGATTTTCTTACTAAAGTAAATCCTTTTCATTTAATAGGACAGAGCTCAAATGGGTGGAATATCTGATCACAGCTGTTTGTCATATTAAGGACTCCATCTATTTCCTAATTAAGCAATATCTGTGTTATTAAGAAGTCGGAAATTCTGTGCTTCCATCACAATTAAGGAATGATCTCAGAAGTCAGTGCAGCTTTTACTGACTTTGGGATGAGGTGTTTTCTTCCAGCTCCATGTTGAGAAAGACAGTTGGCCAACTTCTGCATGTTGTGTTACTTGGTTGCATATTAAATCTGTTCACACTGGTACAGTGGGTTTCTTTGCTTTGGTCTTTGTTTATGCTGGCTGGTTGTACAATTTAAATGTTACTGCACCTTGAACCCAGTGCCAACATAATTAACTATTATAATTTCAGATAAGATGCTTAAAAAAAACATAAATTTTACTGTGGTGTTTTACAGACAGCTTTCGAAGACGGGATACTGCTCAGCAAGGTGTTGTGAATTTCCCGTATGATGATGTAAGTCTCAGTAAATTTGGAACTGACAAAATACAAAAATGCACATATTTTCGGTTTAGCAGTTGCTGCAGTTATGAGTACACTTTAAAAAGGCTTGTGTGTAAACATGTTTATTTCTTCTGCTTAAAGGTGTGTTCTCTTCAGTGTGCATTAACTTCTCAGGTGACAGTCCTGCTCTGTTTCCAAGGACGGAGAGGTGGCCTGTAGAGCAGAAAGTGCATAGGCTTTGGCCTCAGAAGGGCCACTTAAGGAATATCTGAACGTCCTGACCCAAGTTCCATTTTCCCTGAAAGAGGGGTAATCAGCCCCGGCCTCGCAGGAATGCTGCAGGAATTAGCAGTGCCCAGGGCCTCAGTGGTGTTGGAAGAATGCAAAAGAAAACTGAGAGCAAAGGCAGAGTCTACTGCTGTGTGTTTGGTGGTGAAGCAAACATTTCACAGCAAATACTGATGCTTCTACACTGAGGTTTCTGCTTTGCAAGGGAAGGGTCAGATATTCTGTTTCTGTGCATCCATATACTGGCACACTAGAATTTATTTTAATAAAGCAGATTTTAAGGGAATAAACCATTTTAAAGGCAGTCTGGTAGAATAGTGGGGTAAGACTGCAGTTCTGAAGTTCCCCATGGGATAGAATGGTATAAACTGTACTGTTACTTGTATTTGTAAGTAGGTGCCTTTGATCATGACCATGTCTAGAGTAAGATACTATTTGGAATTTAAATAATTCTTTGTCCATCGGGGTAAGATGAGCTTCTTGTAAGAAGCTTTGACGTGAGAAACCCATTGGGTTTTATATTAGACTGCTTCCTTCAAAAAATGAACCTTTCCACTCATCGTTTACTCCTATTTTGAAAAGGATCTTTTTTAAATCCACAATTCAAATGAGAATACCAGAAGGTAAGCTGCCTAAAAATAAGCTAGGGTGTATTCTGTGTTCTGAGGTCTGCAGTGTAACGCTGATTTTTCTCTTTCAGTTCATTCAGTGCGTCATGAGTGTTTAAATCAGGAGGAAGACCTATGAGGATGATCCACATTCATTCCAGCTGGAGACCTCCTCTGCTCTTTTTGCCTTCAGTAATTGTGTGCAAGCTTACACAGCCACTTTTCCTTAACAGCTGTTGTAAAGGTGTATTACTTCATGTACAACTGAAGGTTTTAGTTTTGATAATATATTCTTTGGCATGTTATTAATATCAGTTAAACACCATTTAGAACTTCCTTGAGCCATTGTTAATCATGCCTTATTTTCTTGCTAAGCCTCTTTTATGTAAATTTAAGTGTGCAAATTGTTTAAGGCACAGTATGTATTTTTCATTGTAAGCTACTAAAACCTTTTCATCAGACTACAGCTGTCGTCGTCCCTCTTTTAGAAGGGCTTTTACGTGGTACTGAGAGCTTTATGTGTGGAGTAGTCTCGTCATGTAAATGGTTTAGACCCACTTGGATGCAAAAACAACAACAACAAAAAAACAAACCTGGTTAATATATGTCTGGAATCTCCTGAGTGGAAACTTAACACAGCTTAAAGGCTTACAGATATTTTGATGGCTGTATAAATGGAAACTGGTTGAATAATTTGAGTGGCAAATACTGCCTGTCATCAGGTTCCTTCTTGTCATCATCCATGTAGACCTTTGCTAACTATACTTAAAAATCTTGAACATTATGAGCTTAACTGTGTAAAAAAGAAAATTGATAGGAAAAGACTAAAGGAATACATGAAAATATTAACTGTGGTTATTTTTGGCTAATGGGATTCTAGGTGACTAATTCCCTTTATGCATTTCAGTATTTTCCAAGTTTTCTATAATGCGTGTGCTTTCCTTTTAAAGTCAGAAGACGCTAATTTTTTAAATGGTGATACATCCATTTTGATATGCCATGTGTTCACACTTACCTTAAAAAATATACACAGTACAGACATAGAGAATGGACTTGAGGACACGGGGAGGGGGAAGTGTGAGCTGGGACGAAGTGAGAGAGTGAGTGGCATGGACTTATTATATATACTACCAAATGTAAAATAGATAGCTAGCGGGAAGCAGCCTCATAGCACAGGGAGATCAGCTCGGTGCTTTGTGACCACCTAGAGGGGTCGGGTAGGGAGGGTGGGAGGGAGACACAAGAGGGAGGAGATATGGGGATATATGTATACGTATAGCTGATTCACTTT
>RJWK010024296.1:0-28470 GCA_004363435.1 Platanista minor
GAATCTAAGAAAAAAAGAAGTGTCGTGAAGGGCCTGGGGGCAGGACAGGAATAAAGACACAGACCTACTAGAGAATGGACTTGAGGATATGGGGAGGGGGAAGGGTAAGCTGTGATAAAGTGAGAGAGTGGCATGGACATATGTACACTACCAAACGTAAAATAGATAGCTACTGGGAAGCAGCCGCATAGCACAGGGATATTAGCTCAGTGCTTTGTGATCACCTGGATGGGTGGGATGGGGAGGGTGGGAAGGAGGGAGACGCAAGAGGGAGGAGATATGGGATCATATGTATATGTATAATTGATTCACTTTGTTATAAAGCAGAAACTAACACCATTGTAAAGCAGTTATACTCCAATAAAGATGTTAAAAAAAATATTCAAGTGATTTTTTTAAGTCGCTACTCATATTTTCTGTATCATATGCAGAAGTCAGGAGAGCAGGAGAGCAGCACTGGCATATCTCCTTTGCTGGCTCACTGTGTGACAGTAGCTTCTCCAGTTTTGCATCTGTAAAATGGGTTTTAATCCCAATGGTGTTGCGATTTGCCTAGGAACCCAGCCTCAAAATCTTGGAGATGTCTTCAATGACTGTCATACACTCTTCATCTTGTTGGCTACCAAGTTCTATACACACTGGTTCCTAAATAACTTGAATTAATTTGCCTCTCTTCATCCTTACTGCCAGTACCTTAATTCAGGCCACCGTCATCTCTCATCTGGACCACTGTGATAGCCCTCTAACTGGTCTCATCTCCATTCATGCTATTTTCAAATCCATTCTCCTCATGGCACCTAGAGTGATCACTTTTTAAATTGATGTAAAAATTGTGTCACATAAAATTAATCATTTTAAGTGTGCAATTCAAAGGTGTTTGCTACATTCCCAGTGTTGTGAAACCATCACCTCTATCTAATTCCAAAATATTTCCATCTCCGCAAAAGAAAACCCCATACCCATTAAGCAGTTACCTCTCATTTTCCCTCCCCCTACCCCACCAGAAACAACTAATCTGCTTTTTGTTTCTTAGATTTGCTGATTCTAGATATTTCATATACATTGAATCATATAATATAATGACCTTTTGTTTGCTTTTTTTCGCTTAGCATATTTTTAAGGTTCATCCATGTTGTAGGATGTATCAGTACATCATTGCTTTTTATGGCAGAATAATATTCCATTGTATGGATATACCACATTTTGGCTATCCATTCATCAGCTGATAGATATTTATTGTCATTTTTCCATCTTGAGGCTAATGTGAATAGTGCTAATATCAACATTCGTATGAATGTATTTGTTTAAATATCTGTTTTCAATTATTTTGGGTATATAGTGGGATTACTGGTTCATATGGTAATTCTATGTGTAACATTTTGGAGAACTGGCCAAAATGTTTTCCAAAGCACCCTTTTACATTCCCACCACCAGCTTGTTGGCCATTTATTTATATTCCTTGGATAAATGCCTATTTAAGTCCTTGACTACTCTTTAATCAGGTTGTCTTTTTGTTATTGAGTTGAAAGAGTCCTTTATATATTATGGATACTAGACCCTCAATAGATATATGATTTACAAATATTTTCTCCTATTCTGTAGTTTGTCTTTTCACTATCTTAATAGTGCCCTCTGAAGCACAAAATGTTTTTAATTTTGAAGAATTCCATTTTATCTATTTTTTTCTTTGTTGCTTGTGTTTTGATGGCATATCTAAGGATCCACTGCCAAATCCAATGTCATGAAGATCTACCCCTACGTTTTCTTCTAGGAGTTTTTTTTTGTTGTTTTTTTGTTGTTTTTTTTTTGCGGTACACAGACTTCTCACTGCTGTGGCCTCTCCCGTTGCAGAGCACAGGCTCCGGACGCGCAGGCTCAGCGGCCATGGCTCACGCACCCAGCCGCTCCGCGGCACGTGGGATCCTCCCGGACTGGGGCACGAACCCACGTCCCCTGCATCAGCAGGCGGACTCTCAACCACTGCGCCACCAGGGAAGCCCTCTTCTAGGAGTTTTATACCATTAGTTCTTACATTTAGGTCTTTGACCCATTTTGTCTTAATTTTTGTATATACTGTGAACTAGGGTCCAACTTCAATCGTTTGCACGTGGCTAGTCAGTTGTTCAGGCACCATTTGTTGAAAAGACTATTCTTTCCTAATTGAATGGTCTTAGCACCCTTGTCGAAAATCAATTGACAATACATGTATGAATCTATTTCTGGACTCAGTTCTGTTCCACTGATCTATATGTCTATCCCTTTGCCAGTACCACACTGCTTTGATTACTGCAGCTTTGTATTAAGTTTTCAAATTGGAAAGTTTGAGTCATCCAATGTTAGTTTTGTTTTTCAGGATTGTTTTGAATATTTGGGGTCCCTTGCAATTCCATATGACTTTCAGAATCTACTTTTCCATTTCTGTAAATAAAAAGGTCATCAGGATTTTGATAGGGATTGCATTGAATCTGCAGATCAACTTGGATAATGTTGTCATTTTAACAGTATTAAGTCTACCAGTCCATGAACATGAGCATCTTTCCATTTATTTAGGTCTTCATAATTTATTTCAAATTTTTTTGTACTTTTTAGAGTATAAGCTTTACACGTCTTTTGTTAAATTTATTGCAAATTATTTTATTCTTTTTGATGCTATTGTAAATAGAATTGTCTTCATAATTTCATTTTAAGATTGCTAATTGCTAGTGTATAGAAATTCAACATATTTTGGGATGTTGATTTTGTATACTATAACTTTGTTGAATTCATTTATTAGCTTTAATATGTTGTGGAGTCTTTAGGATTTTTAAATATGTAACATCATATCATCTGAAAATTGAGTTTCATTCCTTCCTTTTCAATTTGGAGATCGTTTGTTTTTTTCTTTCCTTGCCTAATTACCTGAGCTAAAGCTTCCAGTACAATGTTGAACAGAAGAGGTGATAGTTGGCATTCTTCTCTTGTTCCTTAGGGGAAAAGTTTTCAGTCTTTCACCATTGAACTTTATATGAGCTATGAGTTTTTCATATAGGGCCACTATCATGTTGAGGAACTTCCCTCTGTTTCTTGTTTGTAAATGTTTTTATCATGAAAGGATGATGGGTTTTGTCAAATGACTTTTCTGTGTTAATTGAGGCATGATTTTTTTTTCCTGTGTCTATTAATGTCTTGTATTACATTGAATGATTTTCATATGTTGAAGCATCCTGGCATTCTTAAGATAAATCCCACCTGGTTATGGAGTATAATCTTTTTAAGATGCTGCTGGATTCAGTTTGCTAGTATTATGTTGAGGATTTTTGCATCTATATTCACAAGGGATATTGGTACATAGTTTTCTTTTCTTGTGCAGCCTTTGTATGGCTTTGGTATCAGGGTAATACTGGCTTCATAGAATGAGTTAGGAAGTTTTAGCCCCTCACCTATTTTTTGAAAGAGTTTGAGAAGGACTGATGTTAATTTTTCTTTCAATGTTTGGTAGAATTCACCAAGAGCCATTTGGTCCTGAGCCTTTCTTTGTTGAGATGTTATTTACAGATTCAATCTCTTTACTTGTTATAAGTCTTTCACTTATAATTTTGTATTTATTCTGAAGTCAGTTTTGGTAGTTTGTGTGCAACTAGGAATTTGTCCATTTCATATAGGTTATCTAATTTGTTGGCATACAATTGTTCACAGTATTCTCTTATAATCCTTTCTGTTTCTGCAAGGTCTACAGTAATAATGCCACTTTCATTTATGATTTTAGTAATTTGAGTCTTCTCTCTTATTTTCCTGGTTAGTCTAGCTAAAGTTTTGCCAGTTTTGTTGATCTCTTCAAAAAACCAACTTTTTGTTTCACTGATTCTATCTATTGTTTTTCTATTCTCTATTTTAATTATCTCCACTGTAATCTTTACTATTTCCTTCCTTCTGGTAGCTTTTTATTTAGTTTGCTCTTCTTTTTCTAATTCCTTAAGGTGCAAAGTTAGGTTATTAACTTGGGATCTTTCTTCTTTTATAATATAAACATTTATAGCTATAAATTTCCCTCTGAGCACTAATTTCTTGCACCCCATACATGTCAGAATGTTGTGTTTTTGTTCTCATTCATGTCAAACTATTTTCTAATTTCACTTGTATTTTCTTCTTTAACTTGATGGTTGTTTTTAACTGTGTGCTGTTTAATTTCCACATTAAAAAATTGTGTTTTCCTCCTGTTATTTGTTTCTAGTTCCATTTCATTATGATTAGACTCTTTATATGATTTAAATTTTTAAAAATTTATTGAAACTTGTTTTGTGGCTTAACATATGGTCTGTCCTAGAGAATGTTCCTTGTGCACTTGAGAAGATTTTGCATTCTCTTCTTCTTAGGTGATATGTTCTACATGTCTGTTAAGTCTAATTAGTTATATAGTGTTGTTCAAGTCCCCTATTTCTTTATCATCTTCTGTCAACTTGTTCTATCCATTACTTGAAGTGGGATATTTAAGTTTCCAACTATTATTGTACAAATGTCTACCGCTCCCTTCAATTCTGTCAGTTAGTTCTTCCTTCATGTATTTTGGAGCACTGTTATTAAATTCATATATGTTTACAATTGTTATATCTTCTTGATGGATTACTCCTTTGATCAATATATAATGTCATCCTTTATCTCTTGTAACAATTTTTTTTTGTCTTAAAGTCTATTCTGTCTGATATTAGTATAGCCACACCAGCTCTTTTGGCTAATATTTGCATAGAATATCTTTTCCCTGCCTTTTACTTTCAACCTATTTGTGTATTTGGATCTAAATTTAGTCTTCTGTAGATGGATAGTTGGACCATGTGTATTTATCCATTCTGCCAATGTCTGCCTTTTAATTGGAGAATTTAAAAACCATTTTATCTAAAGTAATTACTGATAGGGAAGGAGATAACTTTTGCCATCTTAATAATTGTTTTCCATATGTCTTACACCTTCTTTCACTCCTTTAATTTCTCCATTACTGATTTCTGCTGTGAATAATTTTTTTCTAGTGTACCATTTTGATTCCCTCTCAGTTATTTTTTGTACATTTTTTAGGTTTTTTTTTCTTAGTAGCTACCCTGGGGATTACAATTAATATCTTATCTTTATAACAATTAAGTTTAAATTAAGACAAACTTCCTTTCAACAGTATGCAAAGTTCTGCCCCTTTACAGCTCCTTCCACCCTTTTTATTGTTATTGTCACAAATTACACCTACATGAAAGTATGTCCATAAACAAAAGTATATAATTATAATTTTATCATTTTGTCTTTTAAATCATTTAGAAAAAATGAGGATAAATGAAATAGAGACTGAAAAAACAATCGAAAAGATCAACAAAATTCAAAGCTGGTTCTTTGAAAGGATAAACAAAATTGATAAACCTTTAGCCAAAGTCATTAAGAAAAAAGAGGGAGAGGGCCCACATCAATAAAATTCAAAATGAGAAAGAAGAAGTTACAGCCAACACCACAGAAATACAAAGGATCATAAGAGACTACTATGAGGAACTATATGCCAATAAAACGGACAACCTAGAAGAAATGGACAAATTCTTAGAAAGGTACAATCTCCCAAGACCAAACTAGGAAGAAAAAGAAAACATGAACAGACCAATTACCAGTAATGAAATTGAGTCAGTAATTTAAAAACTCCCAACAAGCAAAAGTCCAGGACCAGATGGCTTCACAGGTGAATTCTACCAAACATTTAGACAAGTGTTAACACTTGTATTTCTCAGACTATTCCAAAAAATTGCAAAGGAAGGGACATTCTACATTCTACATTCAACCTCTTTGAACTCATTCTATGAGGCTACCATTACCCTGATACCAGAACCAGACAAAGACATCACACTAAAAAGTAAATTACAGGCCAATATCACTGAAGAACATAGATGCAAAAATGCTCAACAAAATACTAGACAACTGAATCCAACAATACATTAAAAAGATCATACACCATGATCAAGGGGGATTTATACCAGGGAGGCAAAGATTTTACAGTATCCACAAATCAATCAATGTGATACACCACATTAACAAACTGAAAATAAAAACCATATGATCATCTCAATAGAGGCAGAAAAAGCTTTTGATAAAATTCAACATCCATTTATGATAAAAATAACTCTTCAGAAAGTGGGCATAGAGGGAACACACCTCAACATAACAAAGGCCATATATGACAAACCCACAACTAACATCGTACTCAACAGTGAAAAGCTGAAAGCATTTCCTCTAAGATAAGGAACAAGACAAGAATGCCCATTCTTGCCACTTTTATTCAACATAGTTTTGGAAGTCCTGGTCAGAGCAATCAGAGAAGAAAAGGAAATAAAAGGAATCCTAATTGGAAAAGGAGTAGTAAAACTGTCACTGTTTGCAGATGACATAATGTGATACATAGAAAATCCTAAAGATGCTACCAGAAAACTACTAGAGCTCATCAGAGAATCTGGTAAAGTTGCTGGATATAAAATTAATATATAGAAATCTGTTGCATTTCTATACACTAACAACAAACTACCAGAAAGAGAAATTAAGAAAACAATCCCACTTACAACCACATCAAAAAGAATAAATCTAATGACGGAGAGACAAGACCTGTACTAGGAAAACTATAAGACACTGATGAAAGAAACTGAAGATGACACAAACAGATGGTAAGATACACTGTGTTCCTGGATTGGAAGAATCAATATTGTTAAAATGACCATACTACCCAAGGCAATCTACAGATTAAATGCAATCTCTATCAAGTTACCAATGGCATTTTTCACAGAACTAGAGCAAAAAATTCTTAATTTTTATGGAAACACAAAATACCCCGAATAGCCAAAACAATATTGAGAAAGAAGAACAGAGCTGGAGGAATCATGCTCCCTGACTACAGACTATACTACAAAGCTACAGTAATCAAAACAGTATAGTACTGGCACAAAAACAAACATATAGATCAATGGAACAGGATAGAAAGCCCAGAAATAAACCCATGCACTTATGGTCAGTTAATCTACAACAAAGAAGGCAAGAATACACAATGGAGAAAAGACAGTCTCTTCAATAGGTGGTTCAGGGAAAACTGGACAGCTACATGTAAAAGAATGAAATTAGAACATTCTCTAACACCATATACAGAAATAAACTCAAAATGGATTAAAGGCATAAATATAAGACCAAATACTATAAAACTCCTAGAGGAAAACATAGGCAGAACACTCTTTGACATAAATCGCAGCAATATTGTTTTGGATCTGTCTCCTAGAGTAATGGAAATGAAAACAAGAGCAAGCAAATGGGACTTAATTAAACTTAAAAGCTTTTGCACAGCAAAGGGAAACCATAAATAAAGACAACCTATGGACTGGGAGAAAATATTTACAAATGATGTGACCAACAAGGGATTAATTTCCAAAATATACAAACAGTTCATACAGCTTAATATAAAAAAATTAACTCTGTCAAAAAATGGGCAGAAGACCTAAACAGACATTTCTGCAAAGAAGATATACAGATGGCCAACAGGCACGTGAAAAGATGCTTAATATCGCTAACTGTCAGAGAAATGCAAATTAAAACTAGAATGAGGTATCACCTCACACCAGTCCGAATGGCCATCATTAAAAAGCCTACAAATAATAAATGCTAGAGAGGGTGTGGAGAAAAGGGAACCCTCTTACACTGTTGGTGGGAATGTAAATTGGTACAGCCACTGTGGAGAACAGTATGGAGGTTCCTTAAGAAACTAAAAATAGAACTACCATATTATCCAGCAATCCCACTCCTGGGCATATATCCAGAGAAAACCATAATTCGAAAATATACATGCATTCCAATGTTCACAGCAGCACTATTTACAATAGCCAAGACATGGACGCAACCTAAATGTCCATCTATGGATGAATGGATAAAGAAGATGTGGTATGTATACACATGCACACACAATGGAATACTACTCAGCCATAAAAAAGAAGGAAATACGTAATGCCATTTGCAACAACATGGATGGACCTTGCGATTATCATATTAAGGGAAGTAACGCAGAGAAAGACGAATATCATATGATATCACAAATATCACTTATATGTGGAATATAAAAAAGTGATACAAATGGACTTATTTACAAGACAGAAAGAGACTCATAGATATAGAAAACAAACTCATGGTTACCAAAGGGGATAGCAGGGCAGTGGGGGGAGAGATAAATTAGACGTTTGGGATTAACACATACACACTACTATATATAAAAGAGGTAAACAACAAGGACCTACTGTATAGCACAGGGAACTATACTCAATAACTTGTAATAACCTATAATGGAAAAGAATCTGAAAAAGATTTTATACATATATATGTATGTATCTACATTGTGTTAGTTTCAAGTGTACAGCAAAGTGATTCAGTTTTATATATATATATATATATATGTATATGGATGTATATATACATATATATGTATATGGATGTGTATATATATATAAAACTGAATCACTTTGCTGTACACTCAAAACTAACACAACAATGTAAATTAACTATATTTTGGTTAAAAAGAAAATAGTGCTTACCAAAAAATAATAATAAACCAAAGCAACAAGATTTTAGATTCTATTTTAGGACATTTGATACCAGATCTTACTAATTTTGGCTTGTCTAATATTAAGATTAGTGGGGGGCCACTAGGTTCTGGCAGGTAAAAACCAATATGCATCTGGTTTTTAGACATGGTGACTAAATAAACATGGTGACTGCCTATGATCAATGAATTTGTATTCCCTGAATACACTCTGGCTGAGGGTAATGAGAGGTAATTGAGAAAAACCAATGTGGAATTACAACCAACCTCAGGAACCGTATAAATCTTGCTTGGAATTACTTGTTCGGTGATTGCTTTCTCCACTAGAAGGCTCATTTGCCATTGGAGCCCAAGCACCTAGCCTGGTCCCTGGCACATAGCATATGCCCAATGAATATTCGTTAATGGAATGAATTACTGAATAAACAATAGAACTCAGAAGTGCCCATAAAGATTTTACATATTCTCACTAAAGTAGACTGGTAGATGGTAGTGAAGCCAGTATGAAGAAGGGTTCCATCTTCAATATTGTGTAATTACTGTTGCATAGAATTCACAACACAGAAGTCTACCCAGAGCAACCATGCCATTCAATGGACAAGAATGACTTTCACTTTATACACAAATTGTTTATGATTAAATGTCGCTTCTGAACTATGTGAACAATTTATTCTTTTAAGTTTAAACTCATCCTATACCCATCCATCCATACCGTCTCCAAAAGAAACTGTCAAACTAGTAAATTGTTTGCTTGGTAAACTGTTATTCACAGTGAGAGTAAAGGGAACCGTGAACCCAATCCCACCCAAATGATTGCAAGGTTCAAATTAGCGAGGTCAGATGACGGAGGTTTGCCTAACTTGAAAGGGGGCCCACTAGGTTCTGGCAGGCGACCTAGGTGGCAGTGGTGAAAGGAGGAGATGCCAGTAGGCAGTACTCTCCAAGGAGGCTCTGGCAGGATGGCTTTGACATGGCGAGGCTGCAGGGCACAAAACCAGGATGACAGTTCCTACAATGAGATAAATGAAGACACCCACGCGGGAGAGAACAACAATGGCCCCTGCCCAGGGTGGCCGCGGCCTGCCCACTGGCCAGGAGGAGTGCCTGACTAATTGCATCGCTGTCGGTCTCTATATAGCACCGTTTTGTTTATTGAAGGTCCTTTTCTTTGTCCGGAACAAATTGACCCATTTGCTTCACTTTGTGCATTTAATTTTCATCTGTACGTTTGCAAAATACCCCATCGGTGTTCATTATGGTAAATTAATATTAGTGTTTCTGTAAGACAACCATCAGCCCTCATTTTCACTAACTCTTTCCTACCTCTCCCTGCCCACCGCCCTCCCGCCCCGTCCCTTGACTAATAGATATCATTTCAACAGTTTAACTAACTGCCGTGTTACAGAAAAGGCAGTAATTTATACTGATGTAATGGCCGTGATAAAAATCATTTGTGTGCTGATTTTATAAATTAGGGTGGAAATGTGAGTGCCTCTGAAAAATGAAGTGCTACCACATGGTTTCCACTGTTGCTAATGCTTCATACCTTTCTGCTTCATTAAACCAATTTCACGGGGAGATGAGTTAGAGGAAGAAGCTGTGCTCCTTACAAGATGCAACAATGGTTTATTGAAAGAAATGGGGCTAAGATTAAATTAAGTGCTACTTGAGAAATATGGAAATACAAAAATATTCAGGCTTCTAGATGAGTAATTCAAAAATATGATAACTTAGCTCTTTCATCCTCCAAAAACTGGCTCATCATAATTGCATAGAACTGAATTCACAGCCTACTAATTAGTATTGAAGAGCTTATTGAAATTACCCTGATGAGTGGGAAAATCCAAGCATGAATTTATTTCCTTTCCATTTTGAAATCATGTCAACTCAAAATTTTCTTTTGAGTCTATTCTGATAAGACTTTGATCTTTAAATGCTTCCTCAATGGTTTGCTCATTCTGGAGAAGTAAACACCTATTTTAGATAAAAGAGGAGGGAGCGAGGTGAAGGCATGTGGCAGAACGTAGTCAGGCCATTCATGGGCAACTGGCAATTACCAAACCTCACTAGTTGTTCCGTTCCCTTGTCCCCTGATTTCAGGTGAGCATATAACCAGCTGAATACAGATTTATGCTGATAAGCATCTTGTTACCCCTTTGTGGATAATGCCCTAAACAGGAGGTGGAGACACTGAAAAATAAAGCATTGGTTGGCATGTCCTTAGGAGCAGGTACCAAGAAATTGGGATGGAGCCATTTCCACTGTTCATCTAAACTGCCTACTATTTTCCCCACTCTGAGGAGCTTGAAGTTTTCACTTTCTAGCAACTAAACCCTATTTGTTCCCTGAGTTGTGAAGGATGTAAACACAAAGGGATTCATTCATTAAATAAGAGGCTTATGAATACTTAGTGTTTTTTTTTAATGCAGAATTTCGAAGTGCAGCTGAGGAGCTGCCATTTTCCTCCCCCCCTCACAATGAGATCTCTGTGTGTAAGTGACCCAAGCCCTGGGGTTGAGTCCAGCTCTCAGATTAGCACAGAAAACACGTACAGACAGGACTTTCAACCCACCCCGTGATAAAAAGAATTCCCAAAAGTGTGCCTCTTGGATGGGAGAAAAGGATTTCGAGATTACAATCCCGAAGACCATGTGCCAAGAGTCAGAGCCACATCCCCACTCAAATGGGAAAGTCATCCACGTGGGGTCTGTTGCTACCATCCTAGAGTTTGGGGTTCAACAGACTTGGTTCAAACAAGTAACGTGGCATGTTCACAGTTACAGCAAACACTGTTCATCACACTATTGTAGAGGGACCATAGGCAGTTCCCTTCCAAGGCTCATCACTGCTACTAGCTGATGGGCACATTCACCATCATCAGGAAGGGAAAGAGCACAGCCCAAACGCCCCTCAGCCTGATGGTGACTTGCAAAGCCAGTGTCACTGTTTGGAGCATTACAAAAGGCATAGATTTAGCTCACAATTAAAGAATGAATTTAAAGAAAACTAAGTTTCAGACTTGTTAGACAGCAGATTGTTGAGACCACACCCAGAGATTCCTGATGCTAGGCCTGGGGTGGGGCTGAAGATTTTGCATTTCCAGCAAGTTCCCAGGTTATGTTGATACTGCTGGTCTGAGAACACAAGACCAAGCCCATTGCTTTACCCAGTAGTTCTCAAACATTCTGAACATTAGAATCACCTAGGGATCTTTTAAAAACCCGAAAGCCCACTCCCCCCTTATATCAATTAAATTAAAATCTCTGGGAGTGGGACCAACGCATCAGTATTTTTCCAGCTCCCCGGTTATTCCCCCAAATTTGAGGGCCAGTGCTGTAGAAAGCAAAGGTGGAGGGTTTTTTTTATATGTTTGTTTTTGTTTGTTTTAGCAAGAGGGGAGAATATAATAATTACCTTGTATTTACATAGTGTTGAATTTTTTTCACATGCTTTCACATCCAGTAGCATCAGCAGATGGTCTGCCACAGTTGCAAATATTTGTACTCAATGTCAGGTAGAAGGTTTGGTGACAGGGAAAATTTAAAGTAATAGGTAGTCTGAGAGGGGCCAGAAATTTGACAATTCCAAATCAGGCCTTGGAGCTTCCACCAATCTCTGATCAGAACATCCAAGACAGGGCCTTACACGTAGCTATTCTCCAAACTACTTGAGAGTTTATGCTTCTTTTATGCCAAAGAAGGTTTCTTAGGCCCATATGCTTGGCTCTACCACACCACTCATTTTTTAGAACTATAAGACTGTTTTTGTTCTTGACGAAGCTCTCTCACTGGCAGTACCAGCAGTAGAGCAGTGGTTTTCAAATTTGTCTTGCACGTAAGTATCACCTGACGAGCTTCAAAAATACCAATGCTCATTTCCCACCCACCCACCCCACAAAGATTGAGATTTCATTACTCTTCGGGGGGTGCGGCTTAGGCTCTGGAATTTTTTAAAACATGATAATCATTTGCAGACAATCGGGGAACTACTGGGTTAGAGCAAGGAGTTCTATTAATTCTCCATTCTTTTAGAGTTTCTGCTTGCTTGGTCCACCCAGTTTGGACCCCAAATGCTTCACCTGCTCTAGACACCTCTAGACACCTATCTGCAGCATAGTTGAAGACTTTCTTTTACTTGGGGCTTAGGGTAATGACAGAAGAGTTAACTGATAATGATGGAATTTTTACTATGGAACAAGAAAAGTGCCTGAAGCATTAACCTAAATGACTATGTTACCCCTTGCTCTTTAATGTGTGGTCTGTGGCCGGTGGCATTGGCGTCACCTGGGAACATTTTATTTAATTTTATTTATTTTTGGCTGCGTTGGGTCTTCGTTGCTGCGCGCGGGCTTTCTCTAGTTGCGGCGAGCGGGGTCTACTCTTCATTGCAGTGGCTTCTCTTGTTGCAGAGCACAGGCTCTAGGCACATGGGCTTCAGTAGTTGCAGCACGCAGGCTCAGTAGTTGTGGCTCACGGGCTCTAGAGCGCAGGCTCAGTAGCTGTGGCGCACGGGCTTCGTTGCTCCGTGGCCTGTGGGATCTTCCTGGACTAGGGATTGAACTCGTGTCCCCTGCATTGGCAGGTGGATTCTTAACCACTGCCCCACCAGGGAAGTCCCTGGGAACATTTTAGAATTACGAGTGCTTGGGCCCATCCCAGACCTGCTGAATTCTCAGGTGATTTGTATGCACGTTAAAGTCTGAGAAACACTAGCCTGCTCCTTTATCTCCTGAAAATGACTTCTCACTCATCTAGGGTTGTTGGAGCCAGCAAACAAAAATGCAGGATGCTCAGTTAAATTTGAATATCAGATAAACGGCAAATAATATTTAATATATGTATTTCCCATGCAGTATTGGCACCCTGTATTTTATTTGGCAAGTTTACAGTTGCTTGGACTCAATGGTTGATACTACAAAGATATTTATATCAGTTTTCCTCTGGGACCATGACTCTTTTCTCTTGCATTTCATGTGCTCCAAGACATTCCACATAAACGGGCCCTCAAGGTCTAGCAGTGGTGCTAGGCTCACTCAAGCCTCACAAACACCAACTGGTCAGCCCTAATGTCATCTCCAATACCTCCTATCTTCGGAGCTATGCAATGCCTTAGCCAAATGTGGCTAAAGAAGTTACATCTCTCCCAGTTCTGCCTAAATCTTCTTTCGTCAACTGGGTTCTGAGTCACTCATTGAGCTTCTTCTGTACCCCTTACAATGTGTCGCTTGTTCCAGACCAGTTTTACAGTATTAAAACCACTTTGTTGTTTGGAGACTTTTAAGCTAATTACAGAGATTTCACAGTCTCTGTGTCCTCAATTGTTCCATCTTAGAGTGTTAGAATCATCTTAGTTAGTTCTGCAAAGCTAGCTATCCTAGTTCCTAACTGGCTAGTGTTACAGACCCGTTCAAAACGGAACCTTAAAGAAGACTGTTCCATCTGTGAAATGCCTGAAGCTTCCTATCCAGGTATACACACACTCCTCTATCTCGTGAACATGCTTCTTGCTACACTCAGTGCAGGTAGGAAGTAGCATATAGGCCATTCAAGCCTGGGGATAAGAAAAGAAACACTCTCCAAGTTGGCTACAGCTGACAGAGCCACCTCAGTATGCACAGGTCAGTGACTGTGCTATTTCCTGTAGCATAAGGTCAGATATTCCCATTTCATTTATTCATCCATTCAGCTAGTCAGTTCCAAATATCTTTTGGAAGGAGATGATATGTCTCCCTCCCCCAGACATACCTTCCCATATTGTTTATATACAATTTCAGAGAACTCTGAAGCCTACCCATGAGGTCCATGGCCGCAAGGCCAAAAATATTTGTTCTACATGATGGACAGGGGCCTTGGTTCCTAGAGAAACACTAGTATCATCTCCTTTATCATAATAATAATTCCATATATTTGTATAGCACTTGATGGTGAAAACACTTTCAGATCCCTTATCTCAGTGCCACAACAAATCTTTGGGGTAGGTATTTTCATCGCTGTTGTACAAATATATCAGTGGTGTAGACCTATCTTAAGTGACTCTGCCATCAAACTCAACATTATTCCATAAACTTAGGTCAAGAAATGAAATTTTAGTCGAGCCAATTATTTGATATTGTGTGGCTGTGAAAATCCATATTACCTGAATTAAGACTTTTAAAATTAAATATCAAATAGATGTCGGTACATAAACACCATCACAGAGGAGCAATGACAAGAGAGGTATTGGATAACTGGTTGCCTGATTGCTTTTCTAGGACGTGGTCCCATAGTATGCTCCATTCCTCATGTCCTCATCAGTTTTTTCATCTGTAACTCTCTAGTGGAAAGAGCTTTGGAGATGGAAGGACCCAAATTCAAATCCCATCTTAGCCAAGTGAAATCAGGCAAGTCACTTAAACTCTCTGGCCTCAGGTTTCCCATATTTAAAATGGAATTAATAATAGTAGTGACCACAGAGGGTTATTGAGAGGGTTAGATGAAATTATGTATGTAAAGCACTCAGTGAGGGAGTGAGCAGTAGGTACTCAAGAAGTGATAACCTCCTGTCCCCTGACAAAAAGGACTATGCACCTCTTCATGAAGTACTCTGCTCCCCTACTGCCTCAAATATAGAAAAATGCTATTTCATACAGCTTCAAACAATATGAGCTATTTAAAAGAATTGAAATCATTCAGAGTATGTACTCTGACCACAATGGGATCAAACTAGAAATCAATAACAGAAAGACAACCAAAAAAAAATCTCCAAACATTAGGAAATTAAACAACAAACTGAATCCACCGATCAAAGAAGAAGTCTCAAATTTCTTTTAAATATAGAGAACTGAATGAAAATGAAAATACAACCTGTCAAAATATGTGGGATTCAGCCATAGCAGTGTGAAAAGGGAAATTTATAGCACTAAATGCTAACATTAGAAAATAAGAAAAATCTCAAATCAATAATCTAAGTTCCTACCTCAAGAAACTAGAAAAAGAAAAGCAAAATAAACCCAAAGCAAGAAGAATGAAGGAAGGAAATGATAAAGGTGCAAGCAGAAATCAATAAAACTGAAAAAAAGAAAAACAGTAGAGAAAATCAATGAAACAAAGCACTGGTTCTTCAAAAAAAAATCAGTAAAAGACTGACAAAGATAAAAAGAAAGAAGACACAAATAAACAATATCAGGCATGAAGCAGTGGATATTACTACAGAGCATGTATCCATTAGAGGAAAAATAAGAGAACACTACAAGCAACTTGAGGCTCATAAATTTCACAGCTTCGAATAGAAACAATTCCTTGAAAACCACAAACTACCAAAATTCAACCAAGCTGAAATAGGCATCCTGAATGGTCTTATACCATTAAAGAAAATTGAATATGTAATTTAAAACTCCCCCCCAAAGGAAAATATCCAGGCTCAGATGGTTTCACTGGAGAATTCTACCAAACATTTAAAGAATTAACACCAATCTTACACAAATTCTTCCAGAAAATAGAAGAGGAAGCTCTTCCCAACTCATTTTCTGGGGCAAGTATTACCTTGATACCACGAACTGACACAGTGCCCCCCCCCCAAAAAAAAGACAAGAAAAAGACAAAAAGAAAACTGCAGACCAATACTTAAGAATTTGGATTAAAAGTCCTCAAAAAATATTAGCAACTCGAATACAGCAATGTATAAAAAGAATTATAAACAATGACCAAATGGGATTTATTTAGCCAAGCCTGGTTCAATATTCAAAAATCAATTAATTAAAAACCAATCATATAACCTCCATATCAACAGGCTAAAGAAGAAAAATCATACGATCATGTTAATTGGTTCAGAAAAAAAGTAGTTAACAAAACTCAACAACCATTCATAATTTAAAAAACAAAAACTCTCAGCAAACTAAGAATAAAAGAAAAACACCTCACCTTGATAAAGAGCTTCTACAAACACCTACAGCTAACATCATTCATAATGGTGAAAAGCTGAATGCTTTCCCCCTAAAATCCAAAACAAAGCAATTATGGCAGCTTTCACTACTCTTATTCAACATAGTACTAGAAGTTCTAGCCCTGAAACAGGCAAGAAAAAGCAATACATCGACTATAGATTGGAAAGGAAGAAATAAAACTGTCCCTATTTGCAGACAACATGACTGTATAATTAGAAAATCCCAAGGAATTGACAGAAAAACTCCTAGAACTTATAAATGAATTCATCAAGGTCATAGGATACAAGATAAACACATAAATATCAATTGCATTCCTTATGCTAACAATGAACATCTGGAAATCAAAATAAAACCAATGTAATTTACAATCACTTTAAGGAAAATGAAATAGGTACAAACCTAACAAAACATGTACAGGACTTGTATGCTTAGAATGACCAAATATTGATAAAGGAAATCAAAGAACAACTAAATAAATGGAGGAATATATTGTGTTCATGTACTAGAAGACTCACCATAGTCAAGATGTCAGTTCTTCCCTAACTGATATATAGGTTTAATGCAATTCCTATCAAAATGCCAGCAAGGATTTTAGTAGACATAGACAAGCTTATTCTAAAATTTATATGGAAAGTTACAGGCCCTAAAGTAGCTAAAACATTATTGAAGAAAGAGAAGAAAAAAGTGGGAGGAATAATTCCACCTGATAATAAGGGTTACTCTTTACCTACAGTAATCTAGACAGTGTGGTATTGGCTGAAAGACAGACACATAGATCAGTGGAATGGAAAAGAGAAATGAGGAATAGATTCACACCAATGTGCCCAACTGATGTTTCACAAAGGTGTAAAAGCAATTCAATGGAGATAATATAGTCTTTTCAACAAGTGATGCTGAAGCAACTAGACATCTGTAGGCAAAAGAATGAACCTCGACCTAAGCCTTACACCTTATACAAAAGCTAACTCAAAATGGGTCACAGACTTAAGTGCAAAATATATGACTTTCAGAAAAAAAAACACATAGGGGAAAATATTTGGGATAAGGGGTTTTTATATTAGACACCAGAAACACAAACCGTAAAAGAAAAAAAAATTGAAAAATTGGACTCGTTGAGATTAAGATAATTTGCTCTGAAAATGCTATGAGCTAGCATTAAAACATAATTCTTCTAATAAAAAATAAATAAACAAAATGTGAACGTGATCAAATATTTCCAGATGTAGCAAATAGAGACTTTGGTTTAGTTTCTGTGGAGTGGTGAGTCCACCGGCCAACTTTCCTTGGAGGCTAAGTATGCAGGAGATGTGCTATTGTAGGTCCTGATTCACCTCCAGGGTGTGCATTTCCTGTGGCTGTGACTTTTCTAAAGGGTAAGTCAGCTGGAAACAACATAAAATGAACAGGCACATTAAGAAGAAACACATTTGGGTAAAAGTCAGTAAAGGACTTCACAGCAGCCTCACTTTTCGCAATTCTGACCTTAGAGTTGGTTGCAATTTCAAAAACATGGATGAAAATGTCCCTGAGTTTTTAAAACCCACTGATAAAAAGAAAGAGCTGGCTTTGATTTCAACTGCACTTAAATCTCCCATTGCACCCAAGGAGAGGACCGACACAGTGGCAGAATTTGAAACCCAAGGCTGGCCTCTTTATGATAGACAAAGTTGATTGCAGTGAACATTTTTGGCACCAGCTCAAAAAGTTTTGAGTTTCTAGGTTCCTGAAAGGGAAATTCTCTTAGTAGCCCTTCAGCGTTTCAGATCACCGATGGGATGGCAGTGGAGGTGCAGTGGGGGACACTAAGGGAAGAAGAGCTGCTGCCTGGCCTCTGGAGTTGGTCTTAACTAACATTGATTAAATCAACAAAGCAGGTGCATTCTAGTTTCCTTACCTAATCCTCGTCACTCTTGGAACGAGTAAATGCAGGGTGATAATTCAAAATTCAGGGAAAGGAACTCACACCTACTGAGTGCTTCTTATATGTACTGGGCACTCTGCTATGCACTTTATTCCTCAGAACAACACTATAAGGTAGAAACTATTACCACTGCCATTTTACAGATGAGGTAGCAGAGACTTAGAGGGGTGAAGGGACTTGCTTTGCTGCCTCTTCGGTTAGTCCCATATATCCCGGACTCAGGTTCTGTGTGTGTGTGTGTGTGTGTGTGTGTGTGTGTGTGTGATGTATCCTACAACACAAATATCCCCTGATACAAATATTCCCCAAGATTCAACATATAGTAGTTAAAAAGATGGCTGAGCAGCCATCAAGCATCCACCAAGGGCAGACAGCTGGACCCGGTGGTGGTCCCCGGAAGCCTAGCGACAGGGCTGGCTGTAGCAGGGAAAGCAGCATGAGATTGGCACAGTGTCAAGGGGCGAGGAAAAGGAGGACAGAACCCGAGCCCTAACTCGCATTTTTGGCGCCCAGGGCAAGCAGCGTGAAACTCGCCTTCTCTTCGATGGAAGCTGCTCTTGGCAGAGGGAGGGGTAGCCCTGTGCACAAAAGGTCCCCTGGCTGGTGCGCTCCCAGCCCTTGACCTCGGGCCTCTCACTCCATCCATCTCTGCGACTGCCAACAGGGCTGGCCTGGGGCCAGGGCGAGGCTTCCAACAGAGACCAGAGAGGTGGTGGGAGAAAAATGTGGTGCCCTCTACATTTCTGTGCCCCGGTGACCCCACCCTAGCCAGGGCTCTGAAAAGAACTGAACAGAATGTTGAGCTGGGAAGGGAGGTGAGGGAAGTCTGAGGGGAACTGACTGCAAGAATAGGGAGAGGTCAGGGGGCCATCAGTCACGGCGAAAGATGGAAAGTTTTGGTAACTGGAAGGCATTTCAGAGTTCAAGATCTTAGAGGGGGAGCAGGCAATTGCAAGTGACAGCAGTGGCTGATGAAGTCGACCGAAGGCCCAAATCATGAGGTCAAAGGGGTCAAGGAAATGGGAGAGCTATTTTTGATTCCACAAGCTTTGACTGAGCACCTACTATGTGCCAGGCTCTGGGTCAGGCACTTGGGACACAGTGGTGAACAAGATATGGTTCTCACCCTTCTCCTGTTATGGGGGCTGGTGGGGAGATGGGTGAATGACAAGCAGACAGATACAATATGATGTGGAGGTCCTCCAGTGCCTACCGGATGCTTAAGACATGGCTCTTGTGCTTGAGAAAATTTCAGTTTACAGAGACCTACTTTACTTCTAAGAAGAAAGATAAATTCAGTGTAAGGACACAAAGTACAAGCAAGTACGTCTGGAACACGGAAGAAGAAAAGATTCACTCTGATTTCTGAGGGAGAGGGTGGGAAAAGAAAAATCAAGAAGGGTTTCATGAAGGCATGGCATGCGGCAATGAGCAGGGTTTTAAAAGATGGACATGGGATGAGGAGAGAACTGTAGGCTGGAAGAACGATGTGAGTACACACGGAAGCAGAAAAGCACAGAATATATTCGGGGAATGGGGAGTGACTGGGTGTGTGTGTCTAGAGGTGAAGCTGCTAATGGTGTTAGCAATGGTGAGATGGTGTGGTCAAGGTCCTTAATCAATAAAGACATGATTTTTTTTTCCTGCGGTTTAGAAGGAATTTCCTGGTGCAAGTTCTAAGTAATGGCAGTGAGAGAGAAGAAGCAGAAAGATCTGTTTAGAAGCTATTATAGAGGTTCAAGTGAAAGCTGAGGTCCAGACGTTAAGACAATGGGAACGGAAAGGGAAGGGCAATGGTGGATACTGGAGATGGGGCTCACAGGACTCATCAACCGAATAAATCTGGGAGGAACCAGAGAAGACAGATCCATGCCACACCCTTCTTTCCAGCTCAAAACTTCATCTTATTGACTTTGGGGTTAAAAGAGAAGCCACCTTCCTCATTTAAATACATAAGAAAACACAGAGAGATAAAGAAATGCAGCGTGATTGAAAACCAGCAACTTGCCTACACATCTGCCATAGCCCTGGCAGAACTGTCCTTAAGCAAAGCATAGGTGGGCTCCGAAGCAGCACAGCTGGGCTGGGAAGGAAGAAGTTGCTCCTAAGTAATAATAATTTGTGCAATAATAAAAGATAAAGGAAATGTGGCATGTACATATATATATATACACACACAATGGAATATTATTCAGCTATAATAGCAGGAAATCCTGCCACTCACAAAAACATGGATGAACTTGGGGACATTATGCTAAATGAGATGTCAGATGAATAAAGACAAATACCATATGATCTCACTTATAGGTGAGATCACAGAAACAGAGAGTATATTGGTGGGTGTCAGGGGCCGGGGGTGGGGGAAATGGAGAGATGTTCAAAGGTTACAAACTTCCAGTTATAAGATGAGTAAGTTCTGGGGGTCTAATATACAGCATGGTGACTATAGTTAATGATACTGATCGTATATTTGAAAGCTAAGAGAGTAGATCTTAAAAGTTCTCATTAGAAGAAAAAAAATTTGTCTAAGAATGTGTGGTGATGAATGACTTACTGTGGTGATCATTTTGCAGTATATACATATATTGAGTCATTATGTTCTACACCTGAAACTAATATAATGTTATATGTCAATTATTTCTCAATAAAAATTATTACAAAATAACGATGACATAATAATACTTGACATATATACTTGACGTAGTTTGTTCTTTGTGCCAACTCCCAGGGAGGTGTTTGACATGTAATATCTCACTTAATCCTTCTAATAATCTCATGTAGTAAATACTATTATTTTCACTTCCCAAGGAGAAAACAGGCTCAGTGAGGTTTAGTTCACACAGGTTTAGATCACACAGCGAGTATGTGGCTATTGGATGTCTGAACTCAGGGCAATGTGCCATGCCACCAAGATGGCTTTGGAAACAAGCCTACTGATCTATGACGTCAGAAACAAGGACTCATCTCCGATGCAGAAGAGGACAAGCAACCCTCCCTCTGAGTTAGACAAGACTTTTTGTTTTTTTAACACGCCTGTTCTACATAAAATCTAGAGCCACGATTCCCAGGGACAGACACCAAATGAACCAAGAACCTCTTAGAAATAGTAAGAACTTAAAGTATTCAGATGCCAATGTACAAAAAGCAAGAGCTTCCTTATCTAGCAGAAGTATCTTGGTAGAAAATAATAAAAACGAATCCCATTCTCAGCAGCGACAATAAATTTAAAACAACTAAGAATAATCTTAAGAAATGTATGTGTGAGATGGGCTATATGAAGAAAATGATAATACAAGCAAGGTGGTACATAACTGTAAAGAAGACCAGAAATGCTGAAATCACACAAACCAACCTTAATAATCAATGGGAAGAATTACGATTGTTCTGTGACCTTTAAAAAATTTTGGCAAAACACTAAAAATTCTCTTACTGTCCGTTCCATTATAAATATACAGGGGAATGAAAAAATAATACAATTATTATTTATTTAGTACACTCTCGTTTAAACATTAAAAACATTGAGAATTAAAGCATGGTATTACTTTGTAAAAAACTTACCAATGTTCATTTTAACAGTGCTTGCCTTCTTCTCCTCGTATAACTTACAATGCATGCAAGCATATTTTCTATGCCTAGATGAATTATCATACTCCTTTTAAAGTGCTGGATCAGCATTCAGTATTTTTTCCTTTGCATTTTCAATGTCATAAAATATCTCCAAGAGTTCCTTCACTGGGTAGGTTTTTACTGGCATCACTGTCTCTGGGACATCTTCATCCCTTTCATCACGACAACTTTTCATAACAACATTTATGTAGATAATGTCACCCTCACTAAATTCCGTGGACCGCATTTCTAGGATCTCTAGAAATGCAGCAGTGACAAAATTCCCACGTTTAGCTATTTCTTTAACTTCATTTATATTCAATTCTAATTTCACTTCTAGCACTATCACTTTTTGTTTCTTTGCTGCATTTTCATCTTTGTTGGCCAATTCATTCTTTTGATTATCCATTTTTGTAAAATGTTATGGAGTTTATCACTGAGAGACAAAGAGGCAACACAGCTACACATTTTGCACAGTGGCCAATCACCAACAGACTTTGAAAAAGTGATGTGGCTCGTCACTAATCGTTCCGTTATTTACATAGTAAATTTGTGGACTGAAGAGATAGCACCGAAGTTTGTACTTTATGCAATTACTCATAGTTAATATACCGTGGTGACTGAAATTCCAACTGTGTTGTTGGAGGACTGATATTATCTAATAAATCATAGTAACTGAAATTCGTGAATATTGGAACCATGCAAAGAAAGGATTGCCCATACTTTACATAAGGGCCCCAACATACTTTAATAAATGGAAAGACACCAAACTTAATTTTTACTTAGTGCTTACTATGTCTCATGTGCTGTTCTAAGCTCCTCTTTACATGGGTTAATGTACTTTATCTATACACAAACCCTATGAAGTAGGTACTATTAGTATCCCCATTTTACAGATAGAGAAACTAGAGCACAGAAAGATTAAGTAACTTTCTAAAAGTCACACAGCTAGGAAGTACCAATGCCAGAAATTGAACTCAAGCACTCCCAAGGCTGAGCACTTCACCAAAGCCATGTGATGCCTCATACACCACAGTGCCAAGATGTTTATTTTCCCATAGTAAGTTACAAGTTTAGTGCTATTCCCATAACCATTCCAGCAGGATTTTTGCAAGTAGAACTTGAGAGATTCTAAGTTCATTTACAAAGCAATGGGCTAGAGAAACTAATAATTATCTTCTTATATTAAAACACAATTTAAAGCTACACTAATTAAAGCAGTGCAGTTCCAGAACTAGAGTTGAAAGACAAATCAAAGTAATGCAGTAGGCAGCCCAGAAAAAGACTGTCATATCTTCAAATGCTTTTTAGTATGAATAAGTTGTACCCCAAATCAGAGAGAAAATGAAATGTAGTGTGCAAACGGTGTTGGGTAAATTGGTTAACTATTGTAAAATAAAGTTGGATCCTTTCTTCGTATTTCACACCAAAATAAAATTTTGTGATTTAGAGAGCTAGTGGAGAAAAGGAAAGCACAAATGCATAGATAAAACTAAAAGTGAATATTTAAAGTATCTTGGTGCTAGAGAAAGACTTTATTAACATACAAGCAATAGAAAAAAAAACAAAACGAGAAAAACATAAGAGTCAACCATATTCAAATTGAAAACTTCTGTATGTGAAACATGCAATGCACAAAATTAAAAGACCAACTAAAAACTAAGATTTTTGTTTTGAAACAACATAACAAAGTGTTGGTAGGTATTCTGATTATGTAAGGAGATCATAAAAAGCAGTAGGGAAAACGTACAACCCAATAGAAAAAAAATGGAAAAGACCATAAATAGATGCTACACAAATGAAACATAAAGCCTAATCAAGATATTTAAATGCTAAACACTATATGTAATAACAGAAATACAAATTAAAATGTTTTTGGCTTAGTAATTAGAAAGACTGTTTTGTGTGTTTCATTATAACAAGACATTTTTGTGTGTGTTTTATTATAATGTCTACATTTGGCAAGGATGAGATGAAACAGTGACACTGAATCCTCCTGCTGGGAGTATACACTGATACACCTTTCCTGGGAAGCAATCTATTGAATATTTTTAATTCACAATTTTATTTGCTAATTTATCTTCTGGGGATCCTTCCTAAGAATACTAGTGTTTATAATGTTGACAAACCGCGTACCACAGGACTGCTCACTAAGACAAAAATAGTTAAACAAATGTGTCTTTCAATTGTGCAGATTAATAGTGGGGTTTTCCAAGAATATCTATGGGAATGCAGAAATGCTCAAATACATTAAGCAAAAATCACAGAGAGGGCATTCAAATTTATATACTATGATCCAAATTTATTTTAATTTATTTATTTTAATTTATTTATTTTTGGCTGCACTGGGTCTTCGTTGCTGCACGTGGGCTTTCTCTAGTTGCAGCGAGCGGGGGCTACTCTTCATTGTGGTGCACGTGCTTCTCATTGCTGTGGCTTCTCTTGTTGCGGAGCACGGGCTCTAGGTGCGCGGGCTCAGCAGTTGTGGCGCACGGGCTTAGTTGCTCCACAGCATGTGGGATCTCCCTGGACCAGGGCTCGAACCTGTGTCCCCTGAATTGGCAGGCAGATTCTTAACCACTGCACCACCAGGGAAGTCCTATGATCCCAATTTTTAAGATAAAAGTAAATATTTGCATAGAAAAAATATAGATGGAAATATAACCAAATGTTATCCCTGAGTGATGGGACTACAGGTTAGTTTTTTTTTTTTGCGGTACGCGGGCCTCTCGCTGTTGTGGCCTCTCCCGTTGCGGAGCACAGGCTCGGGACGCGCAGGCTCAGCGACCATGGCTCACAGGCCCAGCCGCTCCGCGGCACGTGGTATCTTCCCGGACCGGGGCACAAACCCGTGTCCCCTGCATCGGCAGGTGGACTCTCAACCACTGCGCCACCAGGGAAGCCCTACAGGTTACTTTTATCTTCTTTTTAACTTTCTGCACTTTCCAACTTCTTTAAAACAGACATGTATTATGTTTATAATTTAAAAGAATCACAAACATAATTTCAATGTTTTTCTCTGCATCCATCCATCTATCCACCCACCTAATCATCCCCTTTTCCCTCTCTTTCCTTCAAGTCTTAAAGAAACCTGTATTCCTTCTCCTGTCCTAGGTTTACTTCCATTGTCGCCAAGGTCAATTACAGTTGACCCTCGAATAGTATGGGTTTGAACTGTGCAGGTCCACTTATACACGGACTTTTTTCCATGAACACATCCTACAGTACCACACGATCCATGGTTGGTTGGCTCTGTAGATGCAGAACCACAGATAGGAGGGTCCACGGTAAAGTGGATTTTCAACTGTGGGGGGGGGTGCAGCGCCCCTAACCCCCACCTTTCTCAAGGGTCATCACTACCTATCTTCTTTTGAAAGCTCTGTTCCCTTATCATGGGCTCCTTTTCCTCTGCCCTTACACATGATCACATTCCTACTAGCTCCAAATCACTCTCACTTAACCCTGGGCTCATTCTGCCACTCAGTCCTTCCACCAAGAACATCTTTTAAGTGTGGTCTACGTTTACTTCCTCTGCCTCTTTACCAACTACTCCTTAAACCTTCACAGTCTGCCTTTCAAATCAATCAAATCACCACTTCTAATTGCCTACTCCAAGTGTTTCCCAGGAGCCCTTATCATCTCCACCCCCAGGCTGCATTTGCCAGTGCCCATCAAGCTCTTTCATGAAACCATAGCTGTGATAACAGACACTGCCCCTTCCTACTTCCAGCTTCCCCCCTCACCTCTCACCAACACCTTTATCTTTTCCTGGCTCTCCTTCCTCTACCTCTCTCAGACCTTACCTCTCTCCCAAATTCAAGTCTCAAATTTCCAAGTCCCTGCTCAACCTCTACCATTCCCATGCCTAGCATGGGACACTTGTGGACCTCTCACCACCCCAAACCTACTCTTCTTACAGACTTGTCTGTTTCTATGAATAGTACCACCTAAGTTCCCCTGCAAAATACTCACTTGGCTTTGAGAAGCGGACTGTCTTTTCCATACTCGCTGCCAAAGCCTCAGCTCAGGCTCTTGTCATTTTTTTTTTTTTTTCCTGGAGAGCTGAAGAGGGCTGCATCATACATCTTTGCACTGGATTTATTTTTTTGGTGGGATGAGCCTCCTCCTTGGCTGTAGGAACTGGAAGTGGGAAGTTTCCTATTAACCACTGCGAGCCCCTTATTAGAAATGCAGCAGAGATATCGTAGAACTCTTCCAGGGTATATTCTCTTACTTTAGTTTTATTTAAAAGACAGCCCACACAGTTTCCAGAAGCATATCACTGAGATGGGATGTTGTTAGCCAGAGGAAGTTTGAGGAAGCAGATTGCTAGGAGTCAGAGCAATTTTGGCACAGAGTCAGAGAGGAACAACCCTCAAGTCAATTTCATAATTCATGAGGCAACCCAGAGATGGGTTATACTGCAATGAGTGGGACATCAGGAGAGCTTCCCATTTTAGCTAGCGAGTCCTGCTAACTAGGAGTTAGACTTGGAAAAGCATTATTTAAAGTTGACGAACCCTCTGAGTTTTAGTGGTCTTGGGCAAAAACACGGTCTTCGCGCTCTAGTGAAGGTTCCACTTCACAGCAGTTGGAATGTTCTTCCTCAGCAAGGGAGCTTGCCTTACACACATGCTGACAGCTGCAATCACCAGCAATAAACCTAATTATTACCTCCTTTAGGGCTACACAGAAAAGATGTTGCAGAAAAAAATTCCTAGATTTTTCTTAAAGAAGAATACATACATATATGGAGTTTCTCTTTAGTGCAATCTTCGTATTTTCCCCTTTTTACATGACTCACTCCTCTCCCCACATCTTTTACTCCCCATCTCCCTCTCTACTATACCCTTCTAACCTGTATGAACAACTCTATACGTATCATTTTGTATTTTTCTTCATGGCCAAATAACTATATACAAATTACACACACTTTAAAGTACATATTTTATTTTAAAAATGAGATATTCAGCACATCTTTTTGCATCTTATTTTCATACTGAACAATTTCTCATGTAAATCCTTCCAAATCCCTGGTAGAGCTCCCTTCCATTCTTTTTGAGTTCTGTGTAATACTCCACTGCCTTGATGTATTACCAACTTATTCAAGCATCCTCACTATTTACAACATTCTCTTTGTTTTCATTTGTGTGTGTGTGTGTGTGTGTGTGTGTGCGTTCACTGCAATAAACATGCTTGTATATAGACTTTTCTGTATTGTGCTTTTATTTCCATGGGACATATTCTCAGGAGCAAGATTGCTGAAGTAAAGCACCTTGAAGGATCTTTCAATATTTGTTCAGGAAGAGGTAGTATCGCTTTTTTAAAAATTTGCCTGTTTGATGGGTGTAAGCTGTTATCACTTTACTTTGAGCCTCCTTGACCACTACTGACTTTGAGCATCTTGTCACAGGTTTGCTTAGCCTTTTGCATTCCGATTGTGTGAGTGTGTCTCTTCACATCCTTTCTCGACTTTTCTTTTAGGGTATTTGTCCCCTTCTATTTAATTCGCAAGAGCTCTTTGTATATTGTAGCTATACTTTCTGTCTGTCCTTTTCATTACAAACAATTGCTAAGTCTATTATTTGTCTGTGGACTTTGTTTATGGTTCTTTGGCGATACAGAAGTGTTTAATTCATATAATGTCCAGTAAGCCCATCTTTTCCTTTTTAGATTCTGAGAGTATCCAGTCTTGTCCCCTGTCTTATATATGTAGTTTTCAGGAATTTCCTGCAAGATTTTTACTATTTTGTTTATATTTAAGTCTTCATCCGTAATTTATTTTAATATATGATGAAAGATAGTGCCCATGCAATGTAATTTTACTCTTGAAAGGTATTAGATGTATTATCATTTATTAAATCACCTTTTTCCTCAATAAATAAAATTATCATTTTGTATCACCAGATATCCAAACACTTTAAAAAGCCACCACACTCTAATGAAATCAATGTATTCTTAGCATTGGAGTAGACAAATTAGATAAATGGTACAGAAAAGAGAATCATATACTTGCTGCATTGAAAGACCAAATTTTCAGAGTTCTCTCCCACCTTTGAGACCCTCAAAGAAGAACATGGGTGACTTCAAAAGAATACTATGAGGATAACACACTACTATATATGAAGTAGATAATCAACAAGAACCTACTGTAGAGCACAGGGAACTCTACTCAATACTCTGTAATAACCTATATGGGTAAAGAATCTGAAAAAGAATGGATATATGTATATGTATAACTGAAGCACTTTACTGTACACCTGAAACTAACACAACATTGTAAATCAACTATACTCCAATGTAAAATAAAAATTTTAAATTAAAAAAAAAAGGATATTATGAGGATAAAGGAAACAAGGCATGTAAGGCACTTAGCACAGTGCCTGGCACATAGCACGCCTATTAATAAAGCGTAGCTGCTGTTATATCTGCTCTCTTTTTTTTTTTTTTTTTTTT
>RJWK010024297.1:0-22418 GCA_004363435.1 Platanista minor
AAAAAAAAAAAAAAAAAAAAGAAATAAAGTGAGAGGGACAGACAGGAGCTTGGTGACAGGGCTGATGCTCAGATGAGGCCAGCGAGGTGCCCAGGGCACAGAGCCAAAGGAGACATTCAGTGCACATGCTCAACCCTGGGGGTGAACCCAACCTTGCTTGGTGACCATGTACCCAGCTGGGAGCCAGATTTCCTGTCATCATATGAGGTTGCAAATTGTCCAGGTTCTCCAACTGGACAAGTGGGATGACTGAGAAGATTATTCTAGCACTTGAGTGAGGAATGGACAAGAGAGGGTAAAGCCTGGAATGACAAACTGTTAAGGAGAGTTTCTCTGATGCTGGTGAAAACTGAAGGGGGCTTAGACTAGGAGGAAAACGGGAAGGCAAAAGCAGCTCACAAGACGTTTAAGAAGCCACATAGCCAGTCAGGAAAGAGAGAAAGGAGAGATAACTGGATAAATGAGCCAGGGAGGCAAAGGAAAAGCTACCCTACTTTTGACGCTGTCTCCAAAGAGAGACATCCTGCAGACAATTAGGGAAGCCTGAGGTCCTAGGTGCCTGTCATATGACACGAGGTTCCATCCTCCCTCTTTAGGACTGGCAGATTTCTGTCCTGGGGGGGCCAATTTGTTGGTTTCAGGGGCCCATGTTCATGCCATGTCTCTGGCTGTACCTATGAGCTGGGGAGGGTGGGTCCAACAGCAAGAGAGGACTTCCAGGGTATGACTAGACAGGAAACTTCACAAGGATGTCTCCAGGCAACTGCTAATGGCAAAGAGCTGAGAAATACCTCATTTCCACTTTCAAGACAACTGTAGTCAATACCACTGCCCAATCGTTAAAGGAAGCCTTTATCCCTCCTTCCTATATTCCAGTGACCACTACCTAAATTCCCCAGGACACTGTCCTGTGACTTCAGACCTCATCTGAGGTTCTGTCTGTGAGCATCGAGCATGTTGGCACTGATGGGGTAGGAAAATGTGGGACTTCTGCCCCAGACCCTCTCCAGGTTCTCAGTAAAGCCAGGTTTATACCCCATCCAAGTTCAACTCTTCCCAATTACAGATAGACCCACAGAGAAATGAACAAACAATGCAAGGTTACCCACTAGAAAAAGCATGGGCTTTGGGGGCAGACAAAACTGGCACAATTTCTGTGACCATCATTTACCTCATCTGTAACAATAACAACAATTGGACAACCTACAAGAAACTGATAAATTTCTGGAAACACACAACCTACCAAGACTAAATCATGGAGAAGTAGAAAATCTGAACAAACTGATTACTAGTAAGGTTATTGACTCAGTAAACAAAAGCCACCCAACAAACAAAAGCCCAGGACAAGATGGCTGCACTGGTGAATTTTATTAAACATTCAAAGAAGAATTAATACCAATTCTTCTGAAACTCTTCCAAAAAAATAGAAGAGAAGGGAATATTTCCAAACTCATTTTACAAGGCCTGATACCAAAATAAGACAAGGACACAAGAAAAGAATATTACAGGCCAATATCCCTGATAAACATAGATTCAAAACTCAACAAAATATTAGCAAACCAAATCCAATACCACATAAAAAGGATCATACACCATGATCAAGTTGGATTCATTCCAGGATGCAAGGATAGTTCAACATACATAAATCAATGTGATACACCACATTAATGAAATGAAGGATAAAAAATCATATGATTATTTCAATAGATGCAGAAAAGGCATTTGACAAAATTCAACATCCATTTATGATTAAAAACTCTCAACAAAGTAGGTATAGAGGGAAGGTACCTCAACATAATAAATGCCATACATCGCAAGTCCACTGCTAACATTATATCCAAAAGTGGAAAGCTGAAAGCTTTTTCTACAAGATCAGGGAAAAGACAAGGATGCCCACTCTTGAAGCTTTTATTCAACATAGTATTGGAAGTATTAGCCAGAGCAATTAGGCAAGAAAAAGAAAAAAAAGGCGTCCAAGTTGGAAAAGAAGTAAAACTATCACTATTTGCAGATGACATGATATTATATGGAGAAAGCCCTAAAGGCTCCACACACAGAAAAACTGTTAGAACTAATCAACAAATTCTGTAGAGTTGCAGGATACAAAATCAATATACAAAAAATCAGATGTGTTTCTATGCAGTAATAACACTATCAGAAAGAGAAATTAAGAATACAATTGCATTTACAATTACATCAAAAAGAATAAAAAACCTAGAACATGGTTCCCCAGCTGCAGTGTCAGGGCAGCCTTTTGGCACTAGGAACTCTGGTCTGAAGGGCTAGTGCAAGCCCTCTGCATGCAGTCCCCTGTGAGCAACTGAAACTAGATGAAGCATGAAGGAAAAGAAGAAAAAGATAGGAAAAAAGAATACCAGAAGAGAGTGAGCAGCCTGCCCAAGGTCACACACAACTAATCAGAAAGAGAAAATTTCCAACCCAGCTCTCCCCCCAATTTTTTAAAACATATATTAATGAAATAAAATAGAAGGGAGTTAAATTTGAATAAAAGTTCAAGGTAAAGAGAGGAGCAAGGACAAGAACCCAGACCTGGACGCTCCTAGGCAGGCTTAGCAGTAGTATATGAGTATAGTGTATAAAAATCAAAACAGTTAACTTTTGCCCTCCTCTCACAAAAACACCAAAATCACAACTAACTGCTGAACAACCATCGACAAAAAGACTGGAACCTACCAAAAAAGATATTCTACATCCAAAGACAAAGAAGCCACAATGAGATGGAAGGAGAGGAGATTTTGCGATATAATCAAATCTCATACCCACCAAGTGGGCAACCCACAAACTGGAAAATAATTACACTGCAGAGGTTCTCCCACAAGAGAGCTCTGAGCCCCACATCAGACTCCTAGAGGAGCCCCCAGAGCATTTGGCTTTGAAGGCCAATGGGGCTTGAGTGCAGGACTGGGAGAAACAGAAACTCTGCTCTTGGAGGACACACAAGTTATTCTGTGCATTGGGACCCAGAGCAAAGCAATGACTCCATAGAAGCCTGGGCCAGACCTACCCGTGGATCTTGGAGGGTCTCCTGGGGAGATGGGGGTCAGCTGTGGTTCACTGTGGGGACAAGGACAGTGGTGGTGGAGGCCCCAGGGAATAGTCATTGACGTGAGCTCTACCAGAGGTCATCACTTTGGAACAGAGACCTGGCCCCACCCAACAGCCTGCAGGCTCCAGTGCAGGGACACTTCAGGCCAAACAACCAACAGGGTGGGAACACAGCCACGCACATCAAAAGACAGGCTGCCTATAGTCGTCCTGAGCTCACAGACACCTCCAAACACACCAGAGGGACAAGACCCAGCTCCATCCACCAGTGGATGGGCACCAGTCCCTCCCACCAGGAAGCTGAACAAGCTCCAGGACCAACCTCACCCACCAGGGGGCAGACACCAGAAGCAAGAGGAACTATGATCCTGCAGCCTGCAGAATGGAGACCACAAACACAGAAAGTTAGACAAAATGAGACAGCAGAGAAATATGATCCAGATGAAGAAACAAGATAAAACCCCAGAAGAACAACTAAATGAAGGGGTGATAGGCAATCTACCAGAAAGAAAATTCAGAGTAATGATAGTAAAGATGATCCAAGATCTCAGAAAAAGAATGGAGGCACAGACCATGAAGATACAAGAAATGTTTAAGAAAGAGCTACAAGATTTAAAGAACAAAGAGGGATGAATAATAAAATAACTGAAATGAAAAATACACTAGAAGGTATCAGTAACTGAATTAATGAGGCAGAAGAATGAATAAGTGAGCTGGAAGACAGACTGGTGGAAATCATTGCCATGGAACAGAGTAAAGAGAAAAGAATGAATAGAAATGAGGACAATCTCAGAGACTTCTGGGACAACATTAAATGCATCAACATTCACATTATAGAGGTGCCAGAAGGAGAAGAGAGAGAGAAAGAGAAGGAAAAAATATTTGAAGAGATAATAGCAGAAAACTTCCCTAACACGGGAAAGGAATCACTCAAGTCCAGGAAATGCAGAGAGTCCCATACAGGATAAACCCAAGGAGGAACACGCCTAGACACATATTAATCAAACTGACAAAAATTAAAGACAAAGAGAAATATTAAAATCAACAAGGAAAAAGCAACAAATAACATACAAGGAAACTCCCATAAGGTTATCAGCTGATTTTTCAGCAGAAACTCTGCTGGCCAGAAGGGAGTGGCACGATATATTTAAAGTGATGAAAGGGAAAAACCTACAACCAAGAATACTCTACCTACCAAGGCTCTCATTCAGACTCGACAGAGAAATCGAAAACTTTACATACAAGCAAAATGTAAAAGAATTCAGCACCACCAAACCAGCTTTACAACAAATGCTAAAGGAACTTCTCTAGGCAGAAAAGGCCACAAGTAGAAACAAGAAAATTACAAATGGGAAAGCTCACCTGTAAAAGCAAACATACAGTTAAGGTAGGAAATCATCCACGCGCAGGTACGATATCAAAGCCAGCAATAGTGAGGAGAGGACAAATGCAGGATATTGGAAATCCCTTTGAAATTCAGAGACCAGAAACTTTAAAACAATCTTGTATACATATATACTGCTATATCAAAACCTCATGGTAACCACAAACCAAAAATCTACAATAGATACATACACAAAAAAGAAAAAGCAATCCAACACAATGCTAACGATAGTCACCAAATCACAGAAGAGAACAAAAGAGGAAGGAAGAAAAAAGACTTACAAAAACAAATCCAAAATAACTTAAAAAATGGCAATATGAACATACGTATCAATAATTACCTTAATTGTAAACGGATTAAATGCTGCAACCAAAAGACATAGACTGGCTGAATGGATACAAAAACAGGACCTGTATATATGCTGCCTACAAGAGACCCACTTCAGATCTAGGGACACATACAGACTGAAAGTGAGGGGGTGGAAAAAGATATTCCATGCAAATGGAAATCAGAAGAAAGCTGGAGTAGCAATACTCATATCAGACAAAATAGACTTTAAAATAAAGACTGTTACAAGAGACAAAGAAGGACACTACATAATGATCAAGGGATCAATCCAAGTAGAAAATATAACAATTGCAAATATATATGCACCCAACATAGGAGCACCTCAATATATAAGGCAAATGCTAAGAATCATAAAAGGAGAAATCAACAGTAACACAATAATAGTGGGGGATTTTAACAGCCCACTTACGCCAAAGGACAGATCATCCAGAGAGAAAGTCAATAAGGAAACACAAGCTTTAAATGACACAATACCAGATAGACATTATTGATATTTATAGGGCATTCCTTCTGAAAGCAGAATACACTTTCTTCTCAAGTGCACATAGAACATTCTCCAGGATATATCACATCTTGGGTCACAAATCAAGCCTCGGTAAATTTAAGAAAATTGAAATCATATCAAGCATCTTCTCTGACCACAATGCTGAGATTAAAAATCAACTACAAGAAAAAAACACTGTAAAAAACACAAACACGTGGAGGCTAAACAATATGTTACTAAACAACCAATGGATCACTGTAGAAATCAAAGAGGAAATCCAAAAAACAAATACCTAGAGACAAATGAAAATGAAAACACAAGGACCCAAAACCTATGGGATGTGGCAAAAGCAGTTCTAAGAGGGAAGTTTATAGCAATACAATCTTACCTCAGGAAATAAGAAAAATCTGAAATAAACAACCTAACTCTACACCTAAAGCAACTAGAGAAAGAAGAACAAACAAAACCCAAAGTTAGTAGAATGAAAGAAGTCAGAAAGATCAGAGCAGAAATAAATGAAGTAGAAATTAAGAAAACAATAGCACAGATCAATGAAACTAAAAGCTGATTCTTTGAAAAAATAAACAAAATTGATAAACCTCTAGCCAGACTCATCGAGAAAATAAGGGGAGAGGGCTCAAATCAATAAAATTAGGAATGAAAAAGAAGTTACAACAGACACTGCAGAAATACAAAGGATCATAAGCAAGCAACTACAAGCAACTATATGCCAATAAAATTGACAACCTAAAAGAAATGGACAGGGCTTCCCTGGTGGCGCAGTGGTTAAGAATCTGCCTGTCAATGCAGAGGACACGGGTTCGAGCCCTGGCCTGGGAAGATCCCACATGCTGCGGAGCAACTAAGCCCGTGTGCCACAACTACTGAGCCTGTGCTCTAGAGCCCTCAAGCCACAACTACTGAGCCCACATGCCACAACTACTGAAGCCCTCGCACCCAGAGCCTGTGCTCTTCAACAAGAGAAGCCACGACAATGAGAAGCTTGCACATCACAATGAAGAGTAGACCCCACTCACCACAACTAGAGAAAGCTCACGCACAGCAATGAAGACCCAACACAGCCAAAAATAAAAAAATAAATTTATAAAAATAAAAGAAAGAAATGGACAAATTCTTAGAAAGGTACAATCTTCCAAGACTGAACCAGGAAGAAATAGAAACTATGAACAGACAAATCACAAATAATGAAATCAAAACTGATTTTAAAACTTCCAACAAAGTCCACGACCAGATGGCTTCACAGGTGAATGCTATCAAACGCTTAGAGAAGAAACACCTGTCTTTCTGAAAGTCTTCCAAAAAATTGCAGGGGAAGGAAAACTCTCAAATTCATTCTATGAGGCCACCATCAAGCTGATACCAAAGCCAGACAAAGATATCACATAAAAGAAAATTACAG
Source organism: Platanista minor (assembly GCA_004363435.1). Taxonomy (NCBI): domain Eukaryota; kingdom Metazoa; phylum Chordata; class Mammalia; order Artiodactyla; family Platanistidae; genus Platanista; species Platanista minor. Next base: position 6,703 of record RJWK010024297.1, read on the forward strand.
GCCAATATCACTGATGAATATAGATGCAAAAATCCTCAACAAAATACTAGCAAACGGGCTTCCCTGGTGGCGCAGTTGTTGAGAGTCCACCTGCTGGTGCAGGGGACGTGGGTTTGTGCCCCGGTCCGGGAGGATCCCACATGCCACAGAGCGGCTGGGCCCGTGAGCCATGGCCGCTGAGCCTGTGCATCCGGAGCCTGTGCTCCACAGCGGGAGAGGCCACAACAGTGAGAGGCCCATGTTCTGCAAAAAAAAAAAAAAAAAAGCCAAAATACTAGCAAACAGAATCCAACAACACATTAAAAGGATCATACACCATGATCAAGTGGGACTTATCCCAAGGATGCAAAGATTTTTCAATATACACAAATCAATCAGTGTGATACAGCACATCAACAAATTGAAGAATAAAAACTATATGACCATCTCAATAGATGCAGAAAAAGCTTTTGACTAAATTCAACACCCGTTTATGATAAAAACTTTCCAGAAAGTGGGCATAGTGGGAACTTACCTCAACATAATAAAGGCCATATACGACAAACCCACAACTAACATCATAATCAATGGTGAAAAACTGAAACCATTTCATCTAAGATCAGGAACAAGATAAGGATACCCACTCTAGCCACATAGTTTTGGAAGTCCTAGCCACAGCGATCAGAGAAGAAAAAGAAATAAAAGGAATACAAATTGGAAGGACAGAAGTAAAACTGTCACTGTTTGCAGATGACATGGTACTATACATAGAAAATCCTAAAGATGCAAACAGAAAGCTACTAGAGCTCATAAATGAATTTAGTAAAGTTGCAGGATACAAAATTAACGCACAGAAATCTCTTCCATTTCTATACACTAAAAAAGAAAGATCAGAAAGAGATATTAAGGAAACAATCTCATTCACCATCACATGAAAAAGTTTAAAATACCTAGGAATAAACTTACCTAAGGAGGCAAAAGTCCTGTACTCTGAAAACTATACCACACTGATGCAAGAAATGGAAGATAACACAAATAGATGGAAAGATATAGTATGTTCTTGGATTGGAAGAATCAATATTGTCAAAATGACTATACTACCCAAGGCAATCTACAGATTCAGTGTAATCCCTATCAAATTACCAATGACATTTTTCACAGAACTAGAACAAAAAAATTTTTAATTTGTATGGAAACACAAAAGACCCCGAATAGCCAAAGCAATCCTGAGAAAGAAAAATAGTGCTAGAGGAATCAGGTTTCCTGAGTTCAGACTATACTCAAAACTACAGTCATCAAAAGGTATGGTATTGGCACAAAAACAGATATAATATATAATATTTTATATTATATATAAAATAGATAATCAACAAGGACCTACTATATAGCACAAGGAACTCTACTCAATATTCTGTGATAACCTATATGGGAAAAGAATCTGAAAAAGAACATATATATATATATATATATATAAAACTGAATCACTTTGTTGTACACCTGAAACTAACACAACATCGTAAATCAACTATACTCCAATATAAAATAAAAACTAACTTTATTTATTTATTTATTTATTTATTTGGCGGTATGTGGGCCTCTCACTGTTGTGGCCTCTCCCGTTGCAGAGCACAGGCTCCGGACGCACAGGCTCAGCGGCCGTGGCTCACGGGCCTAGCCGCTCCGCGGCATGTGGGATCCTCCCGGACCGGGGCACGAACCCGCGTCCCCTGCATCGGCAGGCGGACTCTCAACCACTGCGCCACCAGGGAAGCCCCAAAACTAACTTTAAAAAGTTAATATTCAGGGCTTCCCTGGTGGCGCAGTGGTTGAGAGTCCGCCTGCTGGTGCAGGGGACGCGGGTTCGTGCCCCAGTCCAGGAAGATCCCACATGCTGCAGAGCTGCTGGGCCTGTAGGCCATGGCTGCTGAGCCTGCGCGTCTGGAACCTGTGCTCCGCAAAGGGAGAGTCCACAACAGTGAGAGGCCCGCGTACCACAAAAATGAGAAAAAGTTAATATTAAAAAAAAGGAATAAAATACCTAGAAATAAATTTAACCAAGGAGGTGAAAGAGCTATACACTGAAAACTATAAGACATTGATAAAAGACACAAATAAATGGAAAGATATTCTGTACTTGTGGATTGGCAGAATACTGGTTAAATGTCCACACTAACCAAAGCTACCTAAGATTCAATGCAACCCCTATCAAAATTCCAGTGGCATTTTTCACAGAAATAGAACAAACCTAAAATCCTAAAATGTGTGTGGAATCACAAAAGACCCGAAGTAGCTAAAGCAATCTTGAGAAAGTACAACAAAGCTAGACACATCACGCTCCCTGATTTCAAACTACATTATAAAGTTATAGTAGTCAAAACCATATGGTGCTGGTATAAAAATAGACACATAGATCAACGGAACTGAATAGAGAGCCCAGAAAAAAACCCATGAACTTATGGTCCATTAATTTATGATAAAGGAACCAAGAATATATAGTGGGGAAAGGACAGTCTCTTCAATAAATAGTTCTGAAAAAAACCTGGACAGCCACATGCAAAAAATTAAACTAGACCACTATCTTAAACCATATACAAAAAATTAACCCAAAATGAATTAAAGACTTAAATGTAAGACCTGAAACCATAAAACTCCTGAAATAAATTCACATTAAGCTCCCAATCCACCCTGCAAAACACTGAAATTTATTGTGACAATAGAGGCATTAAGTGTATTAAGAACACAACTTTCTCAAACAGACCTCAATTTTACTGAATCCTAGTTCCATCACTTTCTAGTGATATGACTTTGGGCAATGTCATCTCATTAGCTCTATTTTTTTTTAAATGAGAATAATAATTGAGCCTACCTCACAGAGTTGTTTTGAGGCTTAAATAAAATAAGACCCATAAAACTTTTGCACAGTGAGTGGTCCATAGCAAGTACTCAATAAATGGCATTTAGCATTAGTAAAATGATATGGAAAGTACGAAGAAAGAACACAGAACCTGAATTTCTAAGTTTTCTTTTCCTTCCCGATATACCTCAGGAAGACTAGGCATCAATTAAAGGACACACAAGGGATGGGAGTTTTAATTTATCAGGAGATTAGGAAATTTTCCACCACTGTTGTCTCAAACATAATCTAAGCTTACTAGGTAGGAATATAACTCAAAGAGTTAAAAGACTACTTTGTCTTCAAGGGGGAGAAATGCTTGGGTATAATGTGGGGTGTGAAATCAGGCAAGTGAGAGCAGTGGAGAGGCTGTTGCTCTAATTCTGGGAGAGACTTGAACAGTGACAGGGTCAGGAAGACAAAGAGGAAGGAATGGATAGTTGAGGGTATTAATGGGGTAGGATCATTAGTATGTAATCAACTGATTAGATATGGTAGGTAAGGGAGTGGGCACTCTAGCTGCTTTACCAAATGTGAGAGGAGAGGCAGTCAAGTGGGAAGAGAATGCATTAGGGAGAGTCAAGTTGGCTTCAGAAATGCATATGCAGCAGGTGAAAAGAGGAGACTGGGCCAGAAAAGATACCTGGGCTAGAGGCAAAGGCTTGAGAATCATGAGCAAAGTTGTGTGGACTAAGAATGTCACCTGCCACATCAGTAAACAAAGGATGTTGTGGCCATCAAGCCGTCAGCCACTGCAGCTGCCCCCTACCAGAGGGAAATTCAGGATGGAGAAAACAGGATCCTGGCCCTAGGTAGTGAAGAAGTATACCAAAGGAATGATTAGATAAGCCCAGAGTCTTGCGTCTTCCCATACATAAAAAAGCATTAAATTAATTAACTTGAGATGTCTGTTTTTTTGCGATTCACAGTAATCTTTTGATGTTCAACTACGTAGGTGTTTTTTGGTTTTTGGCTTTTGTTTTCTATCCTATATATCCTGGCCCCTCCCTTATCTCTTTGGAACAGTTCCTCAGAGCTTTCTGAGAGGCTGTCTCCCAGGCTATAGTCCTCAGTAAGACCACCGACTAAAACATCATTCTCAGCTTTTAAGTTGTGCATTTTTTTTCAGTTGACAGGTGGTACAGGTTTTTCAAATTTTTTTACCAAAAAAAAAAAAAAAAAAAGATATCAGTAATTGCTTTCCAAGATCTGACGAATACTGAGTGAAAAGAAGACACAAAGTGTTGAGGCAGGACCCCCAGGTCTGAAGCAGACAACCCACCTGGCTTCCGGGTTCCCCAACCTCAAAGTCTCCAGAGCACTTCCACTCCTCTCCCTCCCCTCAGCCACACAGTCTCCCCTCCCCTCCCAACTCGCCCCAACACACCCACAGGAAAACCTCCATTTCAACAACTAACCCGCCCCTCCTTTCTCTATCAGCTTTGCCTGCCTTCACCCTCACAGGACCCTGCAGGTATCTCTCTCTCCATCACATTCATCTGGAGGTCCACACGCAGGATAAACCTACTTACCTGTCTCTCCTCCATGCAAAATATTTTTGGGCAGACCAGCACCATGACCAACCAATCACAAATGTAAAATTATTCTTTCACCACTGCAAGAACTATTTCTTACCTTTCCTTCACTGCTCAAAACTTCCATCACCATTTACTCTCCTGTGTGATAAGCCTGCCTCACATTCAAAGCACTATTTAAAAAAAAATTTTTTAAATACACAACAATAAGCATATCTCTTATTCACTGGGCATTTACTATGTGCCAAGCACTGTATTCAGCTCAGAACAATCATCACTTCATTTATCTCCCCTTGATTGAATTCCATGATACTATCCCCCCCAACCCCCATTTTATAGATAAAGAAACTGAGGCTTAGGGAGGCTAAGGAACTCACGCAAGGCCACAACTGAGCAGGCAGCAAAGCTTGGGGTCAAAACAAGTCCGCGGGGGCTTCCCTGGTGGCGTAGTGGTTGAGAGTCCGCCTGCCGATGCAGGGGACACGGGTTCGTGCCCTGGTCTGGGAGGATCCCACGTGCTGCGGAGCGGCTGGGCCCGTGAGCCGTGGCCGCTTATCCTGCGCGTCCGGAGCCTGTGCTCTGCAACGGGAGAGGCCACAACAGTGAGAGGCCCGCGTACCGCAAACAAAACAAAACAAAACAAAAAAGTGCCTGGAAAGTTACACATTCAGTGGGGAAGCCCATAGCAATGACGGAGGGGTTTAAGAGCATAAAAGCCCAGGCCCCTTGCCTTGTCTGGGGACACACTCTGGGGACCCAGCCAATTACCTCCAGCATCTTCTAGGGGTCAGGCAGGGGCAGCCCTCCTCGGGACCACGTCTGAAATCCCACCCTCCCTGGCTTCTTCCCCTCTCCCATCAAGCTTCCCTCACTCCTTTCCCAGTGCCTCCTGGGAACGCACTGGTGATAAATTTGTTACACTTGGTGTCTCAGGGTTTGCTTTCGGGGAATTAACCTAAGGTACCCTCCCTCCCAGCACCCTGCACAGATGCAGCTGTCACTGCACTGACCATAATGGGCCCAGGCTTGATCTGGGTTGAGAGCGGACAGGTGTGCAAGGAGGGCCCAGGTGATGGTCGGAGGCTGACTCACTCAAAGGGTCAGACTCTCTCGGCCTGGCCGCAGGCTACCAAACTCAGAAAGTGCCTATCGAATGGGCTCTTCATGCATTCCATTTAACAGCCGGGCACCACTTGGAATAGGGGGAGCCTGCTGCTCTATCCTGTCAGCCCTACGGGTGCTGCCCTGCTTCTCCACCCAGAAGGAAAGCTGAGCCCTGAGCCGGCCCTCCATGTGGACCCACCCTGCCTCTGAGGAAACAGCCTTTCCCCCTTCCGCTCCATGCCCCATTTTGAAGGTGCTGGCCTCACAACAGCTTCTGATTAGCAGCCAGTTTGGCGTTTTGAGTTATTCTATACTCTGGCATGAGAGGTGGGTGAGTTTTTCAGGGACCTAAGAAAATATATGTGACCTGAGAAAAACAATTTTTGGCTAAAAACCAAGAAAAGAAAATTTCAAGGTTATGTAAGTAAGCTGATATCAAACATAACATGAAATAAACTTCATTATTTTGGAATTCAGAAAAAGTGTTATTATGTTTGTAAACAAGTTGCAAATTATATTAGAATAGATGGATCTTCTCAGTTCACAAGAATCCCTATAGATGCAGGATGACTGCTGAGAAATCACAAAACAAAGTTACATACAGTCAAATAATTTTTTGAAAAAACATAAAAACCTTTCCAAAATATTTATGGCAAAAAAAAATTATAGTTAATGTGAAATGTGGAAATTTCAATATATTTGACAGTATGTGGGCTTCCTGGGGCCCACAAAAGCTTTCAGGGTGCCCAGCTTTCAACATATGCTGTACCATCCCCACCTACTTTCACCAACCAATATGCCCCAACTCATCAGCCACAACTCCGGCAGACCAGCCAGAAATCACCCTATTCTCCATTGTGTTACAAGGGGCTGGGACATTTGGCCAATCTAATCTGAGGGGGCTGGTCGAAGCCTCAAAGTGAGGATGAGGATGGACACAACAGTCTTTGCCAAGAGCCTGGCAGGGCTCTGGTCCACCGGGAGAAGCAGATACTTCTGTGACACCAGTGTCCCTCGGGGAGGATGGGATGGCCTGTGTATAAAGCCCAGGTCATCCTAGGAGATGGGACAGAGCAAACCCTGAGGTCTGCAGTCCCACACCCACCTGGCTTGATGGCAGTATCACTTAATTGTTAAATGGTTAAAAGACGGATGGGCCGCAGGGGTGAAGCCAGGAGACAGTCCAGTTTGTTGCTGTTGTAAGAAAAGGAATGAGCGTTCATGGGCAGTTCTCTGTGACGTGACCAGGTGTACTGAGGGACCAGCTGGGCTCATGAGGAGCATCATGGGAACTGGGAGGGACCCTGGAGCCTGACTGGAGGTTGATGGACCTCCAAGGAGTGGGGAGCAAGGGCCACCCTTACACTCCAGCTTTTCCGGTTAGGGGACAGGCTCCCTGAGGGCATGTTGCAGGGCACAAGCTGGCTGATGGTCTGGGAACAGCTGAACCATCACACTCAAGATAATGCCAGCCCGAGGACATAACCTTAAAAGAGGGGACAGGCCCAGGGCTAGGGTTACCCCATCCTGGTTTGCCTGGGACTTTCGAGTTTTAGCGCCGCAGGGCCCACATCCCAGGATACCCGTTAGTCCCGCACAGCTGAGCACCCTACCCACAGCCAGGGCTGCATACAGCCCCTCAGGAGCTGGGGGCACAGCAGACAGCGGGACGGAGAAGCAGGTAGGCATGTAACCCTAGAAAAGAGGGCTTTGTTGCCAGCGTTCTGTAGTCTTGCTGGTGAGAATAAGCCAGAGAATTCCTGGTTTGTTATTGGGTCTGTGTCCTAATCCCACCAAGGGTGTGGCCTGTGGAAACTAGGGTACTGAAACCAAGCAGGACCCCATGGGGCTCCTGAGTCCCCCGTTTCTTGTTTGTAGGGAAGAGACTCCAGCCTTTGTGACCTTCCCTGAGTTCCAAAAGGCAGATTTGAACAGTTACTAATCAGGGAAGGAAGGGTGTGCTGAGACAAGGGAGGGGCAGACAAGAAACTATAGCGCAGCCTTGGGGGTCTTTGTTCCACCTCAGGAGATACACATTAACAATATCTTTGAGCTCTTTATAGAACTAAAACCCAACAAATGGAAGATGTTAGCAGTCTTCATATCAGAGAAGACCACCTGAGGCCAAATTAAAGGAAACAGAGATGCTCATCAAGAGACCACCTGAGACCAGATTAAAGGAGTGCAGGCCTTGTGCACACCCTAATCCTGTCAGCAACCCCACCCTTGAACTACTGCTGTAAAACTCCTCACCTATCCTTCCAGGTTGGGACACACTGTTTTCGAGGGCAGGAGCCCTCTGTGTCCCCCTTTGCCTGGCAAAGCAATAAAGCTATTCTTTTCTGCTTCACCCAAAACTCTGTCTCCGAGATTCGATTCGGCACTGGTGCACAGAGGCTGAGTTTTCGGCATCAGTACCAGAGTTCAAACACCCGTAGACTTCACGGTCACTTCCTCCCTGCTGCCCCTCACCGGCAAAGGCGGCCAGGCACCAAAGCCAGCAAGGAGTGGGAGGAAGCTGGGGTGACCATTCATGAGCTCTAAGGATGGCTCTGCCACCACCACCCCAGGTTTGGTCCCAACTCACATGTAGCAGTTCTGATCCCAGACACTACCGTGTGCTGTCCCCAGGCTCTCGTGGAGCCTGACTGCTTTCCCGGCCTGAGAAGTCAGGAATGTGTCCATCTGTGGGCCTGCATGTCTGCTGTGCTGTGGGTAGCATAGCCATGGGTCCCTAGTGCCACCCTGTCCTCACCTGAGACCGCAGACCTCGGAGGGACCCCCCCCACACACACACACACACAAGCTCGTTTGCTTGGGACTCTCCCAGCCAGGGAGGGCAGGGGGAGCACAAAGGATGATATTCAGACATTAGGAGCCCTGGGTTTCGTTTTGTTGTTTTTCTTTTGGGTTTGTTCTTTTTAGAAGTTTTTGTTTCGGGTTTTCTTTTTTTTTTAAATAAATTTATTTATTTATTTATTTATGGCTGCGTTGGGTCTTCACTGCTGTGTGCAGGCTTTCTTTTTAGTTGCGGCGAGCAGGGGCTACTCTTCATTGCAGTGAATGGGCTTCTACTGCAGTGGCTTCTCTTGTTGCAGAGCACGGGCTCTAGGTGGGTGGGCTTCAGTAGTTGTGGCTCGCAGGCTCAGTAGTTGTGGCTCACGAGCTCTAGAGCGCAGGCTCAGTAGTTGTGGCACTTGGGCTTAGTTGCTCCGCGGCATGTGGGACCTTCCCAGACCAGGGCTCGAACCCACGTCCCCAGCATTGGTAGGCAGATTCTCGACCACTGTGCCACCAGGGAAGCCCATGTTTAGCGGTTGTTTCTGGTTTTTGTGTGTCTGTGTTTGGGGTATTTCTTTGGTTTTTTGTTTTGTTTGTTTTGTTTTGGCAGGGAGAGATGGAAAAAATTGCTTTGAGTCCAAGAGATGCTGCCTTTGGGTGGAGCATTTTCCCTTTGGTTAAAGTATCATGTGTTCTCTGGAACCAGCCCTGAGATGTCATGGAATTGTCAGTTTAGGAGGCTGTTATCTTACCATTAGGAAATCAGCATCCAACAACCCTAGAGGCTTTTTCCCCCCCGGAACTCATATTTTTTTCCTGAAAGACAACAAAGGCTGGCTGATAAAACACATCTTGGGAGGGGCTTGAGTTACAGATACATGCTGACTCCTCCAGAGAAAATGTTCAACTTAGCTTCTAAGTAAATACTTGCTATTTATTTGGAAAGGCAAAGGGAAGATTTTTCGTCCTTTGGGTTCATCCCTGTGAAGGAAGATCTGGAATAAAGAAGCTCTGAGATGTGTACATATCACGGCATGGTTCTGACTCCCCGGCACTGGGGGTTGTCCACTAGTTGGGGTGTGCTGCCACGGAATGCCAAGCCCTGTCATGTCCTGAGCGTCAAGTTAATACTTGGAATTCTGAAGAGAAGTTTGTTTGGCCCGGCAATGCCTCCCCTTGTCCTCTCCCAGGGCCTTGCCCTTGTGGTTCTTGGAAGCCAAGACCCCCAAGGGTCCCGTCAGCTGAGGGTAGCCCTAGGTCTGCTCTCTCGGCCGCTCTCTCTGGGAGCCAGCCCGTCTGGAGGACAATGCGCCCTGGTCAGTTCTCTGCCCCAGAGGAGTGGGGCCTGTCCCTGCAGAGCGAGGCCTGTGGAGTCCAGCTGGGCTTGAGACCTGGTGTGTCTAATTCTGGGGTGACCATTAGCAAGCCCTCTGGGTCACAGACCTAGGGCCAGGCACTCTAGGCAGCTTTGCTGGCAATAAGATGGTATGGATCTCTGGGAGTGGTCCACATCCAGCTCCCACTGGGCTCTGGTCTCAGACAAGGCTGGTCCACGGGTCAGGAACACTAAAAAGTAGACAAAGTTAACAGATGCAGAGTGAGGCTTTGGTTGGGGCCTTAATGATGTGCTTCAGGCCTCAGGCAGAGCTCAGCCCCAGCGAGCAAAGGGAGACAGGACTCCAGAAGAACCATCAGAGAGACGCAACAGTGCTGGCTGTGTAGATGGAAGAGAGGGCCACAAGCCAAGGAATAAAGGTGTCTCTAGAAAAGGCATGGAAACAGATTCTCCCCTAGAGCCTCCAGAAGGAACGCAGCCCTGCTGATGTCTTGATTTTAGCCCTGTGAGATGACATTGAACTTCTAACCTACAGAACTGGAAAATAATAATTCATGTCATTCAAGGCACTAAGTTTGTGGTAATTTGTTACAGCAGCCATAGACAACCAATACCTGTTTACTCTTTCAAAGTGTAGCACATGAGCAAATAATTTAAAAGAAACCCCACCCATTACTATGCTAAGGAGTTTGGATGTCACCTGTGGACCATTCCATCAGGAATTAGGAAGCAGGCAAGAGATGGAACCAGATCTGTGTATAAAATCATTCTGGAGGTAATGTAGAGGATGGGTTTGTGGGTAGAAAGTAGGGCTGCAGGAAGGAAGACCAGTGAGGCGTCTGCTCAAAGGTCCAGATCAAAGATGACCAAGCTGGGGTTGGCACGGGATTAGAGGGAATGGAGTAGAGAGGGCCAATGGGGAGAGAAGTTTTGCAGAGTGGAGTATGAGGATTTGGTGACCCACTGGATGCTGGTGATGAGGAAGGAGCTTCAATGACTCCAAGTGTGCAAGTATGAGAATGGAGAAACAAGGTCTGAAGGAGAAGTAAATAGGTTGTGGATACATATTCTTTGTCTTGGACTTGTTCATTCCAAGTGGAGATGTCCAGTGAGCAGTTGGAAGTGTGGATCCTGGGCTCGATGCAGATGGGGATTTGAGGATGACACAGATGCAGCTGAAGCCTGGGTGTAGATGATGGAGAACGTGTGGAGCCATCTGTCCACCAGGGACTCAACCCCAGGGAACTCCGAAGTTCAAGGGGAAAGTCAGCCAAGAGGAGTCTGAGAAACGAAGAACAGAAGAGTGATTAGGGAGGAGTGGAAAGAAGGGGTTAGTGGGAGGGGAAAGTCACGTGCAGAGCCCTGTTCCAACTGTCATGGGAAGTCCCCTCTTCCACGAGACCTCCCTTTGCCCTGCCCAAGGTCCCAGGGTGCTCCCAGAGTCTATCACTCTGTCGTGGCCCCTTGTCTGGCTTCTGCAGCCTCCCAAGCCCATTGTGAAGCTCAGGCTCCCTGGGTCTTCTCCCATCCTCTCATTCCCTGTGCTGAGAACATGGACATGGTGCCCACACCCAACCCTACCCACTCCTGGATCTGAAACCAATCTCAGGGGTCCTGGCAGGCAATGAGAGAGGAAGGGTCTCCAGGCCCAGCCAAGAAGAGATTCTCAAGGGCCCTCCACACCTTGGAGTCTCCACTCCCCTTTAACTCTCTCTGACCCCAGGAGCCAACTTGTTATTGACCAGAGGCAGAGTAGCACAAGAGGAGTTGGGAGCCTGGGTTGCAACCCACCACGCCCTGGTTGCAGAACCTTGGCCAAGTCACTTAAGCCTCTCTGAGCTCAGTTTCCTCGTCTGTAAATTGGATAACGGTACTACCCTATCTATGGTCCCCACCCTTCTGCAAGCTGGGTAATAGTACCTCACAGCGCTGTGAGAATTGCTGGATAATGCACAGAAAGCCCTTAGCACATGCCTGGTACACAGCAAGTGCTCGTAAACGTTAACTGTGGGCGACCTTAGTAATGAACAGAACAAAATCTGGTAACCGCCCCACTCCAGCGTTTCTCCAAGAGTGGGCACACGTGTGCCTTATATTTGGGTACTTAAGAGGCCAGTCTGGGGCTTCCCTGGTGGCGCCGTGGCTGAGGGTCCGCCTGCCGATGCAGGGGACGCGGGTTCGTGCCCCGGTCCGGGAGGATCCCACGTGCCGCGGAGCGGCTGGGCCCGTGAGCCACGGCCGCTGCGCCTGCGCGTCCGGAGCCTGCGCTCCGCGGCGGGAGAGGCCGCAGCAGTGAGAGGCCCGCGGACCGCAAAAAAAAAAGAGGCCAGTCTGGTGCGCTCGTACCCTGTTCCAAAATTGTCTGCTCCTGAAGCACTTGCTTTCTATTCCTCTAGAATATTTTAGCAGTGCAATCTTCTCACTACCAAAAAAAGAAAAAGGAAAGGAGTCCAGCCACCTGGAGAAGCTGCTACACTAGATGCGGCCCCTTCTACCCTAAAGCACAGGCCGGGCTGCGGGGTCACAGGTAGCAGAGGCAGGTGAAGATCGAGGAGCATCCTTTGCCCTCTTTTAAGCTGGAAGCAACCAGAGCAAGTTTAGAGGCCGAGGGGAAGGAACTGCTGGAGAGGGAGACGTTGAAGGTACAGGAAGGGATGGACAAGAGCAGGGCCACCTCTGCCCCTGAGACCCTCCCAGAAGAGAGACGGGCCGGCAGGGCATCCTCCATGAGTGGGGGCCACGTCACCTGCTGAGAGCAGTGAGGGGAGACCCCGAGGGAGCTCGAGGAGCTGGAAGGAGTCCGAAACGCTGCCGCGAGGAATCAAGCAGGTGGACAACCACAGCTTGGGCATGAGGCCCAGCTGGCTCCTTGGTGGGCGGCGCGCAGGGCTAACTGCCGGCGTCTGATCCCTGGTCACTTGGAGCTCTGGTGCTTCCTACAGCCACAAGACCCCTCATGTCTAACAAAGCTATAGCCTTTTACATTTTTTCATGTCTCATTTTAAACATCGGAGTGGATGAAGCTTTAAAATGGAAATATAGCATTACATAAAAATGGTATTACAGCTTTATTATTTGAAAGATCAAAACGTAAATGCACTTACAATAAAGCATTTGAAAGGCTATTCTCATTACAATAACAGGTTTTCATACTCTCCTTAAGACAGAGAACTTTCTTGCACATGCATTACGTGTTGCATCGACCTACGAACAATATGGGGAAGAGACAACGTGCACAGCCCACACAGAGGCGTCTCTCCTGGTACACGTGGTCAGCCTTCCTCGTTGCCATCATCATTCTGGTTTGCACATCTTGATTTCTGTCTCCAAGTCCAGGCCTCGGGACACCTTCCTGGCATTTCGCCGTACACATATAGTGAAGTTGGGCAGGACAGAGAATTCCATTCCTACAAAGGGAATCAGCGCCTCGATTCCCTTGAACAGCCCCCTGCGGCTCAGGGCCGGCTGGCTGTGAGCTCTCCTGGAGGGGTCACCTCCCACCCCCCCGCCTCTCCCACACCTTTCTCAGCAGCAAGGGGACAGGCATCTGGACAGGATGGCCCAGCAGGAGCTCAGCGCAGAGGGCAGGGGCGGTCTCCAGGCTCTTGCAAACGTGGACTGCGGCTGTTTGTGCTTCTGAGCAAACTCTCCCCCTGCTGACCCGAGTGTCCAGTAAAAGCTGCAGAGGCAACAAGGCCTGCTAATGACCCTTGTCACTCAGCTCCGGACCTCCCACCCAGCAAGAGCGCAAGACACGGTAACGCCACATACTTTGATTATAAATAGGCCTTGTCGCTAATTAATGTTTGCATAAAACAGTTAACAAAATACATCAGCATGAAATTTCTTTTTAAATACCCTACAAAACCCACATATTTTAAAACAGTCAACCAGAGGACAAAGCCCATCAATTGTTCTGAAGTCCTGCTTAGTGCCTCTCATTTCTAGCAGCTCAGCTGGTCTCTCAACGCCCCTGGGAGCTTAGAAATAGAAGACTCTGTAATGTCAACAGGTGGACATGTGGACAGTAAAATATAGATGGGAAAAGTTTAGCTTCATAATGATTTAAGCAACACAAATAACTATGAAGTTTCATTGACCATACCCAGTAGATTGACAAAATCCAATTAACAGCAGTGAAGAGCTGATTATCAGTGGAAAAGGCCAGAGGATACTTCAGATGTGTCTGGTGATTTTGCAAATCAGTGTAGCTTTTGCGAGGGCACAGTCATGCAGTAACCATAAAACTCTGACCCAGCCATTCTACCTCTGGAAACAGCCCCAACGAGTGAGGACAAAGGTGGGAAAAGAAAATTTTGTGCACCCAAGTTCCCTAAAGTGTCTCTCTATACGAGGAGGACATTTAAAACAATTCTTAGCAAGCCACAACATGCAGGTACACCGAGGGGTTCCATGTGGCCACCATGAGCTATATTCTTACATGGAATTTTACACATGAAATAATAAGTGGCAGTAAAGGGAGACTGTAATCGAATCAATATATAACTTGCAATAGATGAAAACATGTACAGGGACACACAGATCATATCAGGCATGGATTAAGAATGATATAAATAATTGGTATTAAGAGATTTTTGTCGTCGATGTTGTTGTAAAGCTGAGTCCAAAACAAAATTTAAATTTACAAAAAAAAAAAGAGTGCCACCTAGAGCTCTGTATGGAGGCTGAGCAGCACCCATGGCAAGTGCCATGGGCCCAGGGCAGAGGTTAGCGCGGATCTTTAGGCATTGCCAAACGTGTGACGGTTGGGGGATGGGAGATAAAATGACCTGGGTCAAGGACCACTGGAGTAAGTGGTAAGTAGCCATCAAGTCTCCAGCTTGGCTGTGGGCAGCAGCGGACAGGGACTGTGAGGGCTCTGGCGAGCCAGGGATGTGTGCCCCTCTAAGGGGGCCATCCCTATCCGGTTAGAAACCCAGGATGACAGTCTGATTTTTTTTTCTCATTAGCAACCATTTCCAAGTTAAAGTACTTTGTGCAATCTGAGCCCCATGTCTGTGGGCTACACAGGGGTAGGCCAGCAAACTATTTCTGTAGAGGGCCAGATGGTGATCATTTTAGGTTCTGTAGGAGAAACTCTCTGTCACAACTACTCAGTTCTGTCTGTGTGTGGGTAGCAGCTGCGGGTGACACATAAAGGATGGCGTGGCTGTGTTCCAATTAGGCTTCACCCGTAGACACTGAAATTTTAATTCTATGTAATTTTCACACCTCATTAAACGTTATTCTTCCTTTTATTTCGTTCTCTAGCCTTTCAAAATGTCAGGATCATTTCTGGCTCATGGGCCCACAGAAACAGGGCCCAGACTGGGCCTGAGGGCTGGCTGGCTGAGCCCTGGGATGAAGTGTGCCTGCAGTGGGAGCAGTAGGTAGGGGCCGGTGGAGACCGGGACGCGGGGACGCCCAGCAGGCCGCACAGGCTTTCCCTGCACGAGGTAGGAGCGGCCGGGGGACGGCTGGGGGCCTTTTCAAACCACGCCCCTCCCCACACGGACCCGCCCCCCCCCCAACCTGGTGCTTTTACTGTGTGTTTTACTGCAGCCACCTGAGAAAGAATGAAGGTATCATCTCTCTTTTTTAACCACAGATTGGCTTCTCTGCCATTCTTTAACATTTTTTTCCCTGATATTATTGTAAAAGAAAGGCTATTGATAGGGCACAAACGTAGCTGTTTGCATGGTTCCCAGAGCCCTAGAAAACTCTAACGGGAATTTTATCAGTTTTTAATGACCTTGCCAAAACACAAGTGTTCCTGTTTGTGTCCTCTCAACGTCTCTCTGACAGTTAACAGAGAAAACGCAGATGGCCTTCTCCAGTCACAGAGGCAGTGCAGGACACTGGGAGTAGGGACAGTTCATGACTTGATTCCAGGAGAGGAAGGTCACCACTGCCTTCTTTTAGGCCATGTCCTGTAATCTGCTCTGCGGAGCAAAGTGTATGGCCTGCAGAATGAGCTTCTGTGCTTCCTGCCACTCTTACTAGAGGAGATGCTGACTCCTATGGAACTATTTTGGACCATCTAGAACAAAACAGAGGGCCCTGATTTCCCTAGCCCTCAAAGGTAGCA
>RJWK010024298.1:0-16647 GCA_004363435.1 Platanista minor
ATGTGGAATTTAAAAAAATGATGCAAATGAACTTATTTACAAAACAGAAACAGACTCACAGACACAGAAAACAAACTTACAGTTACTAGGGCTTCCCTGGTGGCACCGTGGTTGAGAGTCCGCCTGCCGATGCAGGGGACGCGGGTTCGCGCCCCGGTCCGGGAAGATCCCACATGCCGCGGAGCGGCTGGGCCCGTGAGCCATGGCCGCTGAGCCTGCGCATCTGGAGCCTGTGCTCCACAACTGGAGAGGCCACAGCAATGAGAGGCCCGCGTACCGCAAAAAAAAAAAAAAAAAAAAAAAAAAAAAAAATTACAGTTACTAAAGGGAAAAGGGAAAAGGGAGGGGGAGGGATCAATTGGGAATTTGGGATTAACAGATACACACACTACTGTATATAAAATAGGTAACCAACAAGGACCTACTGTGTAGCACAGGGAACTCTACTCAATATCTTGTAATAACCTATAAGGGAAAAGAATCTGAAAAAGAACCTATATATACACTCACATATGTATAACTGAATCACTTTGCTGTATACCTGAAACATTGTAAATCAACTATACTTCAATTAAAAAAAAGAACTCATTTCCCCCCAACACGCATAATTTAGATAACTACTGCTCTATGTCTTGGCGTGTCGACAAGACGAGGTCCTCAAAGCAGACGCTCAAAAATCGCTCTGCAGAACGTTACTGATTAACCTGTGGACTCTTGTTAAGTCTGTCCTCATCAGGCATGTTCAAGAAAGCACTGATGTCTCTGGGGCGTCACGTCCGTGAACAATCGCCAAGACAATGGCGCATCCCTGGCGTACATTTGGGAAACACACACACAAGAACAGATGCTTCTTGTGTGCAGAAAAGACAAACCCTCTACAATCAGCATCCTTTCCTGCCTTTATCTTTTCCCTCTCTTCTTTTTCTTCTTTCCTTTTTCTTTTTCCTCCTCCCAAACCTCCAGACTTTGCTCGCACTCTGCAGGTGCCATCGTGTAGAATTCCCTTAGGGAGAAGGGAAGTATTAAGTCTTCGTTCCAGGGGCATCAGAATACATTTTGTTTGGGTAATTTATATTTGAGGGCACACAGGCGAGTTTTCTATGTGGAATTTAAGAACCCAATCGAGCACCTTCCCTTGGAACCAAATTGGCATTTATTTCCTGATTTCTGAAGGAGGTTTCTGGGCTCGAGGATGGGGAACTTCTCACAGATGGGGGAACTTCTCACAGATGGCGGCACTTGGATTGAAAAGAATTTTCTGCCAAGAGATCAGACTTGCCCGACTATTAGAGCTCACAGGGAGAGAGGAGCAGAAGGTGGTAATTTGCTAAGAAAGGAAGGGAAAACAATAATATTTATTTGATTACATTTTCTCATGTTCTAGTGGGGGGTAAATTACAGGCCTAATGACTTCAGTGTTGAGGGTTTGCTGTGAGCAAAGCTTCCTAAGGTGGTAAGGGCTTTGGAGTTAAAGGGAACTCAGCAGAGAGGAAATACTGTCACCACTAGGCTTTTATACACAAGGTAAACATTTCCAATAGTACTGTTTGGCTCCACGCACCCTTTTCCTGCTCTCCTAACATTGACTACAAATGAACAATAAAAGGGGAAAATTTGTGGGTTATGAACGAGGGGAATAATAACACGATGCATTCGTGTTTCAAAGGCCTTTCATTCTTGGTAAATTTTCATCCTTACTTCAGTTCTGTGCAGTATACTCTTACTCCCATTTTATAAGTGGGGAAACTGAGACTTTCTGTTCCTTGAATATGATTTACTAGTTCTTTTTGGTTTGAAATTGGTACGTGTCTCCTATTATTTTCCAAAGATTTAATTCCCTAGCCTTTGCCAAAATAGTTACCGACCCCTCTTTAAAAAGGCTCTCCGGGCCCACAAAGGCAGGATGCGCCCCAACGCCCAAGCTGGTCTGGGAATCTGGGAAGACTACTGGCCAAGGAGGCTGATGGGGTCCCATCAGTGCTTGGTCTACCGCCACCAGCCCCTTTCCACCCTGCGCTGCCCTGCCTGCGCAGGGGGTCTGTACATTGAATCAGCAGACTTTTCAGAAGTGGCCAATTTGGCTTTGAATCCAGATCTTCTCCCAGTGCAGTGATCTTGGGGGAATTATTTACCACTGCAAGTTTTACATTCGTCACCCTTCATTTAGGGCAAATTATCTCTACCTGGCTGTGTTTGTGGGGCTACCTGAGCCCGCAGCCCACGGGGGAGCATGTGAAGTTTTCTTAACGAATGACTAGATTTCTCACTCTTTTTTCTTTTTTTTTTCCCAGAAAATAAAGGTGAGAGAGAGAAGAAAACAAGCTCATCCAGATCCTCTTTTGCTCAGGATAGAATTGCTTGGAATTTCCTCTAAGGCGGAAGGGAGGTCTCTCCTTTTTCTGCAAAGCCGGATCCTCCCCTGTGTTACTGATTCTGAGAGTAAATGCAATGGCAGAAAGCAAGCTGGATTAAAAACAAAAAAAAATCCTTGTGGCTCAAAATCCCAATTCTGCCACTTAATATCTGTGTGACCCTGAGCTGTTCACTTGGCCTCCCTGAATCATATAAATAATACCTTTTCTGTCTCCTTCCTGGTGTTGCAGGAATTTAAAAGAGACCAGACATGAAAGAAGATTTTTAAATTAGACAGCAGCATCCAACTTAAAGCTGTATCATCTCTGCTGTTGTCAGTATTACAATTCTATTCTGCAACATACATTTCTCTGTAAATTTCCTCAAGGAGACTAATACTTGAAAATCTTTCGAAAATCGACCAGAACCTCCTGTGTCAGTCGACGCTCCCACCTCCACGGCCCCCTGAAAGCCTCTGTGCTCAGGAATATCAGAGGGATCTTTATCACTGGGAGACTTGGGGGAACTTCTAATCTGTGGGACTAACCAAGCATAGGATCAGGTGCCTTCTCCAGCTCAGCAGGAGAGACACGCTCTCCAAACCCAGCTAACAACCTTCAGATAAATCGGTCCCAGTGACCAGGTATTTGTGGTGAAAGGTTAATTGAAGGGACAGTCCACATTTTCGTGGAATCTCAACCCGGGGATACGACCGCACTTGGCTCAAGCCTCCACGTTTTCATCTCCCTTCTGCTTGTGCTCATCTGATGATAAAATGCCATCTCTCTACTACTGGCATTTGACCTTTAAATGGCAAAGAGCTGCTTTGTCATCAGGCAGAGTCGTGAAGCGCCATAAAGGAGCAGACGGAGTTAGAATACTAACACGTCCAGCGCCAGTGCAGTGCAAAGCCGCATGGACCCAGGCATGCCTTCCTGATGGGAAATGGCGAAAACGGGCCTTCCAAACTTCCTCTCTGGAGCCCTTTGCTGCAGCGCTGTATCCCATATTGACAGCTGGCTGTGCGGCCACCCGTTCGCAGACTTCCCTCTTTCAAAGTGAGGCTTAAAACTTCCTTATCCTCATGATTCCATCCCCTTTCTCTGTTCGCGATTTAAGCAAAGATAATTTGTAGCTGATTGCCGGTTGCATGCTAATGCATGGTGCTGTCTCCTTGGGTTAATCGAAGTGTCCCCAGTCGTGGACACTGAAAGTTCTCTGGCACGTGAATGTTCTCTGTAAGATCCTGTCAGCCAGGAGTTAAAAATGCATCTCAGTCATCAAAGTGCTGGGCGACACTGCCAAGCCACTTAACCCTTCTGTGCCTCTGCTCCCAGAGCCATAAAGTAGAAGGAGTTTAATAGCATCACGTCACCTTGTAATCGGAGCGTTTTCAAGGAATAACTAACGCTACATCTTGTAAAACACATAGGACACTATGAAGCATGAGGTGAAACCTTGATGTTAACTGCTCCTTCAGGGCTGTGGGAAGGATGCAGGAGGGGCTGGAGTGGAAGCATGAAGCGGGGCTGTCGGGCAGGCTGGAGGGACTCAGCATTTCTGTGTTGGACTCCAAACAACCAAATCCTTTCTTCCATTTGCACAACACAAATCAATAGGTAACATCTCCGGCATGAAAGACAGCAGAAAGAGACACAGAATCGCTTCATCTGGCCACTCCATCCTTCCTGACTCAAGCCGGCTTCCCTGAGATCTCAGGATTCAAAGTGACACTGCCCCTCATTATTTGTCAGTCCGTCTTCTTATTCCTGGCCACCATCACCACTCTCCTGCCACGCCTCCCACTAATCCTTCCATGACGAGGTGTACTTACTAAATACACACAAGTTAGGAATGCAGGAGATAAAAACTTGTAAAAAGTGGTACCTATACAGAGTGAAACACAACAAGGTCCTACTGTGTAGCACAGGGAACTCTATTCAACAACCCGGGATAAACCATCGTGGAAAAGAATGAAAAGAAATACATATGTGTATGTATAACGGAGTCACTTTTTGCTGTACAGCAGAAGTTAGCACAACACTGTAAATCAGCTAGACTTCAATATTTTTTTTTTTTTTTAAAAGAGGAAGGAAGGTGACTACCAGGCAGGGAACAGTTCAGACATTAGATGAAACTCTATGTAAGCCAAGGCTGACTTTTATGGCACAGACTGTCAATCTGTAGAGTTTTGGAGAAGATGTGGAGAGAGCTGTCAGGACAGCCTTTGCAAGTAACTGAGAATTGAACCCAGCCCTCTAGATGGAACAAACTGGGATGGGGGTAGGTGGGGGAGGGAAGGAAAAGACTGTTATAGGGAGGACAGGATGGACACAGGCGCAGAGAAGACAAGGGGCTGGCGTGAGTAAGTGGGGAGACTGATGACTGGGGGAAAAAGGTGATGCTCGGTGGGCTGGACCCAAGATTACGGGGAAACGTGAAAGCAATGCTGGCTGCCTCGTTTTACATAAAATGTTTAGTCAAAGAGGTCAAAGGCAAGTGCCACCTCCTTTTTGGTGGACTAAAACTTTATGGACATAGCGACTGCTATTTACAGCTCAAAATACTTTTTTTTTTTTCTAACTTCTTAACACAGTTTGGTGTTTCGGAAAGCTGAAAGTAACCAAAGTCGAACTTTCAGACCAGCGGGATTTCATTCCCATCCCTGCAGGACCTGCTTCATAGCATCATCATTTCAGGCAAATCATTGTGACCGGAAGCACTGTTGAAAGGGTACAAAGATGTAAAATAGCAAGAGTGGAGGATGGGAGAACCCCCAAATTCTGCAGCTTTACAGGGTGAGCTTCACGTTTAGGCAGAACAGGCAAAGGACTCTTCATGGCGTGATTTCTGGGATTTTGGAAAATGCCCCAAGTGTCAAAGAAGAAAATGTCCCCCCACCCTCTGGCTGCCTGAAATTCCACCCACAGCACTTAATCCCTTTAGTTGCAGGCCTTGATCCCTGTTAAAACGTCTATATCCATGGAAGCGGTAAGAATTTAAGCTGCCCCCTCAAGCTACTGTCCCATGCTTTGCTTCCTTCCACTGTAAACTTCTTAGTTAAGTGGTCTACTGCCCAGAGCCCCTATTTCCTCACCACCCACTTTCTCCTTAATCTCATAAAATCTAGCCTCTATCCCCATCTCTTGACAGAAACCGTTCTCCCCAAGGTCACCAAAGATCTACTGGTCACCAACATTTTCGCATCACTTTTAACCCGGGAGTGCCCTCTCTCTCGAAACTCTCCATCCTCAGCATCCAAGATACAATGTGCTGTGGTCCTAGTACTCTGTCCCTGTAACCTTCAATGGCTCCTCGTCCTGCGCTCAAATTCCCCACAACAGCTGATATTTGTAAATTGCTTTACTGGTCACGAAACAGGTTCATCTCTATTATTTCTGAGTTTCAAAGCTTTATGAGGGGAGTATGCTATCACCCTATTGAGGAGGACAAAATTAAAGTGCAGCGAGTTGCTAAAATGTGGAGCTAAGTTAACCCAGGCTTCCTGACTCCAAGTCCATGCGCTACATGTGGACATGTTCTAAGGGCCAGTTTTCAATCCCCTCCTCTTTCCTCTATATTCCCCTTACAACAAATCCATTGCCTTTATGGCTCCAACCTGCTCACTCAGTTCTACATGAATTAAGCTGTGTTGGAGGATCTTAGAAATCTGGGCGTAGAATGTGGTCAACACAACACTAACTGCAACCCAGCAGTTCAGGAAGGCAGAATGGGGAACAGTTGGGTTCTGGGTTAGATTCCTGGTTGTCTACTTAGTGGTCTTATAATATTGGGCAAGTTACTCCATCCTTCTCATCTCTACTTTCCTTACTGTGAACTGGGAATAATAAGAGTCATTCTCAATGACTAGTTCTGTGAGGGTGAAAGGAGATAATTTGGGGAGAACATTGAACACGGGGTCGGAGGCATAGAGGGAGCTCAGGTGTAAATACTGTTACTGGCTCTAATAAAGAGACCTGAGCAGATGTTCTTGGAGAACTTTTGTTCACATCCCTTTTTTTCCTATCCACACGAATGTCCCTTTTGGACCGCCATCTTTCTGTCCATGGGACCAACATAATCATTCCCTTAGCCACCTGGATTTGAAATCTTGCTCCCACCCTTTCCCTTATGCAATCAGCTACCAGGCTCAGTTTAATCTTCCTTCCCTCTGTCCCCCCCACCTGGATCCCCGATGAGCCATCCCCATGGTCTCCCAGTGCTTGACCGCTCCTTACTCCAATCCAACCTACCTATGTTTATGAGTGATTTTTCCAAAATACAGCTTTTATCATTTTCTTTTCTGGACTGAAAATCACCCAGTGGCTGGCCATCGCCTCTAGGAGAAAGAACAAACTATTCCATTTGGGATTCAGAGTCCTCCTGAGCCCCACCTACTTCTTCCCCTCTATTCTGCTCCCTTCACACACAACCCTTATTTCCTGTTCAAAGCTCTTGTTCCAGCCAGAAGTTCATCTCACAACCCCAGGCACTTGACTTGTATTTCTGCCTCTCCCACTGCTACGTCCTCCTCCTCCTCATCCAGGGAGTCTTCCGGGATGCCCTCTGTTTGCTTCTCTGTCTGAATCAACTCAACCCTTGCTCAGCCTCCACACCCTTCCTCTCCAAATGCATCTGCCCCACCGTCATCTCAACTGTATTTCAGCAACTACAGTAATGACAGCCACCATTTATCGATCACCTGCTGTACACTTTACCCACACTGTATGCCATCAAATACCCCTACCCTGCAAAGTGGGTACTGTTACCCCGCACATTTTACAGATGAGGAAACAGAGGCGTCACTTGTTAAGAAAGTTGACCAAAACTGCAAGGTTTCTAAGTGACAGAGGTAAGAGTTAAACCAACTCTGAAAGTACACGTCACTTGTAACACCATTGCTGCCCGGCACTTACTCCCATTGTAAAATTAGCATCTGCTACGTTGAATAAATATTTTAAAAATATTTCATTGAGAATCTTCCTTTCTTAAATTCAACTGTAAGCCTCTACAGGCCATCTTCCCACAACTTGACCCTGTAGGCATCCCTGGCTGTAGGAAATGATGTCTAGAAGTTCCACAATCAAAAGAACTGGTATGGTATACGTGATTGTAAGTGTACATTCCTATTGGCTTAAAGGAGCATCACGGCTCATCAGGCAAGTTATTGTGCTTATCCAAAGAGAGAGGGGAGGTACCGATTTTCATGTAACGGGCAGCCTATGTGTACATGCCTACCATAGTATTTAATGCTACTCTGGGAGGTGTATTAGATATTAGAGCAGCTGGGTGCATCTCAGAGATCTGGGATCATGGTGTATCGCCTTTTCTAACATTCTGGAAAGGATCCACGTACCTCCTTTAGTATTTCTACCTCTAGAATCAATATTTTGGACCGCAAGCGTTTTCTGAGGTTTTCATCTTTTTGTTTTTGTCACAACGCATCTCCCCTGTTAGTAAGGGCATCGCCGTGTTTTCATATCGGGAAACCCAGTACGTGTTTGTATATTACAGGCAGCTCTAATTCCACTTCTGTTAAACCCTTGATACATAATTATAGGGGGAAGGTGAATGTAGGTCTTTAAAAATAGTATCACAGGGCTTCCCTGGTGGTGCAGTGGTTGAGAGTCCGCCTGCCGAGGCAGGGGACATGGGTTCGTGCCCCCGGTCCGGGAGGATTCCACGTGCCGCGGAGCGGCTGGGCCCGTGAGCCATGGCTGCTCAGCCTGCGCGTCCGGAGCCTGTGCTCCGCAACGGGAGAGGCCACAAGAGTGAGAGGCCCGCGTACCGCCAAAAAAAAAAAAAAAAAAATTATCACGGATGGCTCTTCTTTTTCTCTTGTCATTCTTATGCTCATCCAAATTTTGGAAACAGCCCAGTCATTTAAACTTATGTTCTTGGGATGGAAATTTTCGGAGAGCTTTTCCAATAGGTAGGAAAAAAGAACATTCTTAAAAAGCCTAGTGATAAACACGAAAAGACACTGTCTTGAAAAAGACACATTCCTAGGCCAATCTTTGAGAAATGAGAACATCTCCGTACAAATAGGGAGCTTTCTCCTTGATCTTTAAATTCTCTCAGGCCTCACACCTCTTGTGGCCTATCTGGGTCCCTCTGGCTCTTTTCAATAAGAATTACCTATTGTTGTCTCTTTCTGGATATCTTTTCCCCTCTGATTCCTCAGAAGCTTCTGTCTGCTGCGCCTTTTAGACTCAACTTTTCTCTTTCATGCAAGTTGTCAGAGCCTCAAGACTGAAGATTATGGTCTTCTTCTGCATTGCTATGTGAGTCTTCATAATTCTATCCTCAATCAGAAATTAATTTTCTTTACACCTAAGCCCTGAAGCTCCCCTCTAAAATTTACAACTTGCTCTGACTCAATTTGCTTTAAGTTACTAACTTACTAAACCCTAAGACTACAAGAACATAATTACCTTTAAAACATATTTAGCTTAAATATATATACAGGTACTAAAAAGAGAATTTGAAGTGTTTGTCCTCACAGTTTTATTTCAGTCTATCGGTCAAAAGAATGAAAGTGAACTCCATATATTTTCAGCATCCCCAAATTACAAGTCTACCAAGAGTTTCTTGGATCAAAATTAAATTTCGAACTCAAAAACTGCGAAGAGTGGTTTAAAAAGTAGTCATTGGGATCTACTCTGTCCTAGGCACCAGGAGGAACAGAAACGTGAATAAGATACAGCCCTTATTTTCAATAAGCTTATAGCCTACTAGGAGATGGCAAAGTATACCCAAATCATGGAGTTACAAAGCAGAATTCTGATGGAATAAATAAGAGAAAAGACTGCTGGGGACTCAGTAAAGAAAGCAGTACTTAGTCTGTACTTTAAACCACAAAGATGATGTCGACGAACAAAAATGATGGATGGGCATTCTGGCTGCAGCAGGAGTGTGAGCGAAGATGATCAAGACCAAAACACCCCAGCCATGGTCTAAAAAAGAGAAAACATTATATTTTGCTAAAGTGAGACCAGAATGAAGTCCAGGAGGGAATGATAAGTTTAAAAACCTAGCTTGGAGGCATTTAAAGGGGGGCTTGAATGATGTAAAGTAGTTTGAACTTTCTTCTTTGCCAGTAAGAAGCCACTGACATTTTCACAAATAATTTGATATCAATTCCTTGGCAATAAAACAAATTCCATATCACCTTTGGTATAGAATCTTGTCAGACTATGAATATTTCCTTCCCCTTGGGGAAGTATGAGGCCTTTTTATTTTTTAACTTAATTTAATTTAATTAATTAATTTATTTATTTTTGGCTTCATCAGGTCTTAGTTGCAGCACGCAGGATCTTTGTTGAGACACGCAGGATATTTCGTTGCGATGCGCGGGCTTTTCCCTAGATGTGGGGTGTGGGCTCCAGAGCACGTGGGCTCAGTAGTTGTGGCGCATGGGGCTTAGTTGCCCCAGGGCACGTGGGATCTTAGTTCCCTGGCCAGGGATCTAACCTGCGTCCCCTGCGTTCGTAGGTGGATTCTTTTTTTTTGCGGTACACGGGCCTCTCACTGTTGTGGCCTCTCCCGTGGCAGAGCACAGGCTCCGGACGCGCAGGCTCAGCGGCCATGGCTCACGGGCCCAGCCGCTCCGTGGCATGTGGGGTCTTCCCGGACCGGGGCACGAACCCGTGTGCCCTGCATCGGCAGGCGGACGCTCAACCACTGCGCCACCAGGGAAGCCCCCTGGTAGGTGGATTCTTTACCCCTGGACCACCAGGGAGGTCCCTAGGAGGGCTTTTTAAAGCTTACAAACAAAGAGGAAGCAAAGCATGAAGGGAAAGAGATGAAAAGAACAGTGATGGTCACTTACATGTGGAATCTAAAATATGACACAAAGGACCTATCTACGAAACAGAAGCAGAATCACGGACCTAGAGAACAGACTGGTGGTTGCCAAGGGGGAGGGGGTTGGGGGAGGGATGGAGTGAGAGGTTGGGGTCAGCAGATGGAAGCTTTTATACGTAGGATGGATAAACAGCAACGTCCTACTGTATAGCACAGGGAGCTATATTCAATATCCTATGATAAACCATAATGGAAAAGAACATTTTAAAAAAAGCATGTATGCCTATGTATAACTGAATCATTTTGCTGTGCAGCAGTAATTAACACAACATTGTAAATCAAGTATACTTCAATTTAAAAAAAATAATAAATTAAAAAAATAGAACAGTGATGGGGGAGAGAATGGAGCCAGGCATCCCTGGTGGATATGGATGTTCTGTTTTACGGTGCAGGATGCCAGCCGCCACTAACGTTGGCACGATGGATAGTTAGAGCCCGATTTTGCATTGGGTGTTAGGTGACATATTCCAGAGACTTTTTGTTCTCTAAACGGCTTTGCCATCCATGGGGGGGAGTATGTGGCCTCTCCTAGAAATCTGAGCATCATCTTTACAGGCATTTTGTCTGCATAACAGCAGACGGTTACTGTAGACACAGTCATTAACCACAGGCTGCGGGCAAAGCTAATCCTGAGTGTGTTGCAACCGTTGGAACCAGGAAATGTGAGCTGCTGCTAATAGGGTTCCAGCAGCTGAGTCCTCAGCCGCTTTTGGCCCAGCTTCCCATCCACGATCACAGGGCTCGTTTCTTGCTTGTGCCTTGTTGTTTGGTTTCCGCTAAAGGATTTTTCACTGGGTGAAAGACGAATCATGGACTGACATTTTTTTCCTCTTGAAAGTGCGGTGTCAGAGCTGGATAGGGATCTTAAAAAAAGATCGGAATGTTCAGCCATCATTCCTAGGTGGACTCTGCGGTCCAGAAGAGGGAAGGCTGCTGGGGCAAAGTTATGCAGTGGTTTCTGACCGTCTCCCCTTTGATGAATACCCCTCCTCTCAGCTTTTCACGTTCAGTAGATCTCGAAGCAGCAGTTCTTTCAGTCTTTAATTCACATTCCCCCTTCTTACAGCCTCACTCACAGACATTTTCACCTCATAAAAGATTTCAATTGGTTTTTATTCTTCTCCATAATATCTCCCAAAAAAGGCCCTTCATGGATTGCTTGACAAAATGAATATCAGAGGAAAGAAAAGAGCTGGTAGACCTGAGGGTTGGGAATAGTTGGAACTTTTGGGGGATTGTGGGCACATGGCGGCACAGCCCACTTAGCCCAATGGATGTCAAGGACCAACTGTGGAATGTCTATCATTTCAAGGCCATAAGGAAAACACTGGACATCTGATTTCAACACACATTCATCCACTGACTAAACAAAATATGAAGGCTCCCAACATGAGGTGCTGGGCAGGCTGCAGAGATAGGTTGTCCTTCCTTTCGTCTAAGAAGGTCAGACTTCTATGCTATAGGACCTGGGTCATAGATCCGAATCCGAGGTGCAAGCTACCTCTAACCAAGACTCATCTGGAGCAGAATTTTACAGAGCCAAGAATGAGGGTTCAGATGCTGTGTGGTCAAAGAGAATGATAACCATCCCACGTAGATGGGAGAATCTATTTTCATGAAAACGCCAAGGCTGGCATTGGATATGGACAATGGCAGAGACCCCAGCACCCAGGAGATCCATGAGAATCCTGCAGGTCAGAGGAGAGCAAAGAGGAAAGCTTCTGAGAACCACTCTTGTCTTCCCCGCCAAATTCACGGAAAAGAGGGACCTGGAACATCCAGATTGCACATCATGATCAGGTGAAACGATCATGACAGGATTATCCCCTTGTAATGAGAAGAATGCACCATATGAAACATGTTGGAAGCTGTGGAACAGACCCAGGGACACACTTTTATGTGGAATTGTAGCTCACGTAATGGAACTTGGCATGAAGATAACGCAACTGATCATCATTACTTTGTGTGTTGGTGTGTGTGTCGCGGTGGTGGAGCAGAGTTGGATGCAGGGCCTTAAAAATTAGGGATAATTCTCCTCTCTGGGATTAAATCTCTTTTTTCAAAATTCTTTTCATCATTAAAAGATGGGGAAATTCAGAATTCTAAGAGAAAACTTAGACTAGTCTCTCCCTGGTCAAAAGGTTCCCTTTATTACTTATTAAGATTCCCTTTGTCAAATCCAGTGGAATGCTACTCAACATTCAGTTCAGATATTAGCTCTATATGTTTAACAGGAGGAATAGACTGGGCTTTGGCATTCTCAGTGGTGGAGCTGGGGACACAAATTTCTCCTGCAACCACATAGCTAATCTTTTGCGGGGGCAACTGGGCAACTGTTCTGTTAGTTGGGAGATGTTCTGACTCATTTGATTTTATTCCTTGGGGGCAGAAATTATGGTTCTAAACAATTATATCTCTTAACTTATTTGGGAGCAGGGAAGGGCAGTTTGCTCCATAAACATATCATGATATCATGCAAGCACAATTTCTAAACAAAGACTTTAAACAGGTAAATTACAGGTCTGATCTATTCTCCTTGGTGTGACTATGAAGCCCATTTTCTGTAAAGGGGACTTGCAGTTTGCCTAGATTGCTTAATAACAATATAAAAATTCATGTTCCACTTGTTTTCCAGAAGAAAGATAATTACATGGTGATGTTAAAGAGTCTTGATCTCCAAAAGGGCATTTTTTTTTTTTTTTTTTGGCTTGTCTTCTTTGTTTGGATATGAGAGTAGTGGGGAATAAGACAGACATTCAAACATCAAATGTGTGATTTCTAGCCCTCCTGTAACTCTTTCATTTTTGGAAATATGATCAACAGACTAGCAATCCTGAAGCTCTCTCAATACCAAACGCAAATGCTAGAGAAAATATTTATTAGAAACCTTTTAAATTCAAAGATGAAATTGTAAGAAAGCAAGGATATTCTTCTAAAGGCAGGAAAAATGTGGGCACGTGGATCCAGGACACTAAGAAGGCCCTAGAGTCACCAGCATCTCTGGGACATCTGTTGATTGGAGAAGCCCAGGGCTTCAGCATTAACGGCTGTGTGTACATTGGGACAGAAGGCAGAGCCTTTGGCCTTTGCATGATGAGGATCAGATCAGAGAACCCAACATACATCAGAGGCACACGATGGTGTACACCCTCAAGAAGAGGATGGATGTTATCATCTCAGGTAAATACCACTCAGTTTGGTAATAAATTTCCTGGACCCCCCTCGTCCCCCACCTTCATAGCCCCCTGGATAAGTCTCTCTTCCCTGTTAAGGCCATCTCCCCCACCCCCATTCTAGACAAATACAAAAGAGACCACCCAAATCGAAAACAACACATATTTCCCTTCTTTCCCATTTGTCCAAGATTACGTAAATTTCCCCCCTTTTTTTCATATACACATTTTCTAATATTTCACAAGGATCACAGATTTCTTTTTAAGAGAGAAAGAGTTCAGTTCCGTCACAAGAATCACTTTGTTTTCCTTCTTCTATGAGCCTCTCCCCCTCTGGACATGACAAAGGATGGTTTATGCTTGTTAAAATATAAGACTTGGCACCACTGAAGTTTCAAAAGGACAGAATCTAATTTGTCCTTTGTAGTTCCTCTTTTCTATCCCTTTTGGTACCATTTCATTAACTCCACGCTTTTCTCAAAAGTCACAGGGTATCATTCTTTGTTTTTGAAAAAACAAAACAAAACAAAGCGAAACCCAAAGCGAACAGCCCTTCGACAAAGAACAATAGGAAATGAACAGCCAAGGCTCCCAGAGATGATGATTATTATGAATCTTTGTAAGAAAATGTCACCGGGACTCAGCCATGGAATTGGATTCCTCTTCCCAGTTTCATTGGCACTTATTGGGTCTGACAGTTTGATGAGGGAATTGCGGATTAGTTAGAAGCTCTTCCATCACTGATAGGATCCAGTTTGATAAAAAGCATTTATTGAGTGTTAGATACAACCTCAGTTAATGTGAGGAGGAAGGAGAAAAGTTAATTTGCTGCTTTACCTCCAGGATGGGAGGAAAGGGGAAATTCATGAAAGACATTTATCTTTTTATTCATTTTAACCAAGATTTAGTTCTCATTTATTTCTTAGACAGCCAAAGAAAGAGAGGCGCCAATGATTGCCAGACAGAATTATTTAAACAGTTTCTCAGGCAGATGTGGAAACACTGGGTGAAGATAATTGGGAAATTCTTCCTTGAGGATTAAACTGCTCCAGATCATAAAGGAAGGAAGTGCAACTGTAGGTTAAAAGGCTCATCTCTAGGGCTATGACATCAAAACCCAAAGTCAGAAACTGTACATTTATTTCCTTCCTTAAATGTCTCAACTTAAAAAAAAAAAAACATTTAAATTCCCAGCTTAAAAACTAAAAGTACCTGTGGAAAAGTGCACGTCATCTATTGTCATTGCTTGTGTTTGAATTCCAACTCTATCCCTTCCAAGCTATGTGACTTTGGACGTGTTAGTTAATCTTTCCAAGCATTTTTCAAAAAGGAGCCATGAAAGAGTATGTTTTATTCTACGAGAGACAAGAAGTTTAATGGGTTAATGTAGATTTCCTTGGGTGGAGATGCGTCTGATGAAGTAGGTAGGGTTTAGGCCTTAAATGGTGCTTTTGGATCATGGGAAGCAGCAAAGTGATTCTAGGTTAGGGAATCACTTGATCACATACATGATTTCGGAAAGGTCATTTCCGCAAAACTGAGGAGAATTGACCTAAAGAGAGGTGATGCTAGAGAGTGCTGTGGTGGGGAAGGTCTCATAGCAATTCAGCCATAGGATGAGAGGATGATGGGAAATTCGGGACTTTCTCAACTGAATTTCATCCTCACTACCTTTCCCATCAAAGTCAATAAACAATGGGGTTGGGGAATGAGGGCTTATGTGGGGGGGGGGTGTGTGTGAGAGGAACATTCAGACACATTATTGAAACGGTCCGATGATACTGGATTTGTTGTACAAAAGCCCCCTTCTCTAGCTGGGATTCAAATTCATATTAAATTGGACAACAATCTAGATAATTTAGAGACCAGTCCTAGGCAAACACATGCTAGCTGCTTTCATGCATTTCTTTTTCTTCCCCTGAAACACTTAGCAAACAAGCATTCATTGTGAATACATTTCCAACTCTGATCAGTAATCAGTGAGAAGTTCTGAATCTTTCACTGCCAAGGGAATGTCAATGCATTATTAGCAAACCAGAGCCAGAGCTTCAAGTCTAGGAGACAGTGGCGGGGAGGTGGGGTTGGGGGACGGACGGTTGTTACGGGTTAGGGAAGAGGAAGGAAGGAGTTTGCAATTAAAAGGAGAGAGGGAGAAAGAGTCCCAGAAGGAGAACTGCATGTAAGACCAACTTCAGAAGTCAACAGAGCACTTCCTGTGGCTCTCCATCCCACTGTAGTTTTCACACACAGAGAACAATATTCAGTAGTCGTTTTGATCAGTTGCTGAGGCTTCAAAACGTGCCTTTGAAACACGAGGCAGCATCTGGAGAAAATAACTTCCAGCCCACCCAAAGACCCCCCAGGCTGAAGGAACTCGGCTCTGGAGTCGGATGTCCTAATCTGCCACGTCACTGCCTTACTTGCTCCTCCGGGGTGAGCCTCCGTGAAGCATCTGACCTCGGATTCCCCAGAACACTGAGCCTGTTTCAGCGGACTTTGTTGCACAGAGGAGAATTTGGTTTGTGTGTTTCTGCATCAGCCTTTCTGGATTTAATTAAGGGAAAATGAGGTGTCAGGTACAAATTAAATTACTCTTTAGCGCAACTCCAGTCTCCCTGTGTCCTCTCTTACCCCCCCACCCCCACCCCCACCTCACACTCACCTCCTGAATAAGGCAGGGCTCCTTAGGGATCCCTTATGTAAATGAGGGAGGCAGCCCCAGGGCACTGAGGGAGCTCCATGGAGTCAGTAGTAGCCCGTGTTCTTGGTCCATGATTTCTATGATGACATTACCACTCAGGGTACTTGGCCTTCCTTAATCAATAGCAATTGATAAGAGGCCAGACAAGAAATTCAGACAAGGCTTTATTGGGGCCCCTGCTACAGCAGGAGGGAGTGAAAGCAAGTAACAAGTTCCCTTGCTCACTTCCCGAGGAGGGCAGTCCTTATATGGGGTGAGGGTAGGGGTGTGTCCAGGTGACAGGCCAGAGGGGTGACTTAGCTGTTTTGCCCACCCCTTTGGTGGTGTTGTGTGCAGGGGGCATGCATAAGACCCTGCTTTTGCTCCTGACACCCTGTTTTTGCTCCCAGCTCTTCAGAAGTGGCAGTTGAGTTTTTGGTCTTTTTGTATCTTGTCCATAATTTGCCCCAGCTGTGCATGCATGCAGTTATTTTTAGTCCCTCATAGTCTCTTTGGATTTTGTTGCTCAAGGAGACGTTTGCCCAGGTGCACGCTCTGCAGTAAAGAGTCCCAGTT
>RJWK010024298.1:16747-28570 GCA_004363435.1 Platanista minor
GCCTCTCACTGCTGTGGCCTCTCCTGCTGCGGAGCACAGGCTCTGGACGTGCAGTCTCAGCGGCCATGGCTCCCGGCCCCAGCCGCTCCGCGGCATGTGGGATCCTCCCGGACCGGGGCACGAACCCGTGTCCCCTGCATCGGCAGGCGGACTCTCAACCACTGTACCACCAGGGAAGCTCAATATAAATAAGTTTTTTAAAAAGTAGACTAAGTAAAAAAAAAAAAGAAATAAAAGAAAAATATCTGCTGTACAAAAAAAAGAAAAGACTATTAAAGCATAATTTAATAGAGGGAAAAGAAGATGGGAGAATAGACAAAAAAGAAAACGGGCAAAGGTCACATGCCAGCTATTGCTTAGAGACGTTTCTTGGAAGTTCTTTCACTCACACATCATCGACCAGAATTTAAACATGTTACACATAAATGCAAGGAAAAGTGGGAAGTGAAAAGCCCAGCCAAAATCTGAAGTTTTCTTACAAAGGAAGAAAGAGAGACGAGAAACTGAGTTCTCTGCCAAGGTTGAACCTTTTGGCTGATCAACCAAAGTTATTTATTTGACCAAAATAATTGTGGAAACAGATACGATGCACACAACACATTCACATCCCTCCCCAAGGCAGTAAAAGCAAAGTTTCAACTATTTGCTGCCTCCTAGCAAAGTCCAGAGTCTATAGCCCTCTACATCCATCTCCAGGTGCTGCTTCTTATAGTCTGGCAGTTATAGGGGAAAAAGAAAAGGCAAGAAGGGCTAGACTTACCAGATATGAAGACCTATTATAATTCCAGCACAAGGATAGATGAACAGTTCAATAGGTCCAAAGAGAGCATATAAAATAGACCTAAACATTCATGAGACGTTGTTATATGATTGAGCAGATGTTATAATTACATGGGGGGAAAGGTGGACTAATCAATAAATGTTTTGTAGATATATATCCCTGACTCAAAAGTAAACCCAAGTTGTATGAAAACGCTAAAGGTGCAAATGTAAAACAATTTGACGAGAGAATGACATTGGTGGAGGGGTGAGGCGGTCAGAAAGGGTTTCTTCTTTTTATTATTAAAATTCATTGTTCAAGACTTGTGATTGCCAAGGGGGTGGGTGGGGGAGGGATGGAGTGGGAGGTTGGGATTAGCAGATGCAAACTATTATCTATAGAATGGATAAACAATAAGGTCCTACTGTATAGCACAGGGAACTATATTCAATATCCTGTGATAAACCATAATGGAAAAGAATAGGAAAGAGAATATCTATACCTATCTATCTATCTATCTATCTATCTATCTATATGCATAATGGAATCACTTTGCTGTACAGCAGAAATTAACACAACACTGTAAATCAACTATATTTCAATAACAATATTTTAAAATTTCATTGTTCATTTATTGCAAGAATTATTGTTCTTTGTGGCAAGTTGAGATATTTAAAAAATATTAGCTATGAGTATTTTCAAGCATATACAAAATTAGAGCGAACTGTATCATGAACTCCACTTACCATCACCTAATTTCAGTCTTTTAAAAACTTTGTTCTATTTTTGTGTCCTCTATTCCTCCCTCCCTGCTTATTTTTTTTCCTTTTTGCTGGAGAATTTAAAACTAATTCTCAGACAATATATCATTTCACCTATAATGTATTTAATGTGTTCCTAACAGAAAAGGGCTTTTTAAAAATAATTAACTATAGTACCACTTAGCACACCCAACAAAGCTAATAACAATTACTTAATATCATCTAAAGCTCCACATATGTTGATTTTTCCCAAGTGTCTGTTTACAGTTTGTTCAGATCAGAATATAAGAAAAGCTCTAAATAATTACTGGGTGTTTCTTAAGTCCCTTTTAATTTGTAACAGTTGCCTTTTCACACACCTTCTCACCCTCTTTCTTTTTTTCCCCCTGCAGGTTATTTGTTTTTTGTTTTTGTTCTTTTGGGGGTTTTTTTTGAGGTACGCGGGCTTCTCACTGTTGTGGCCTCTCCCATTGCGGAGCACAGGCTCCGGACGTGCAGGCTCAGCGGCCATGGCTTACGGGCCCAGTGACACGTGAGATCTTCCCAGACCGGGGCACAAACCCACGTCCCCTGTATCGGCAGGCGGACTCTCAGCCACTGTGCCACCAGGGAAGCCCATGTTATTTGTTTTGAAGATGGAAACTAGGTCACTTGTCTTGCAGAATATTGCATCTTCTGGATTTGGCTGACTGCTTCCTGTCTACCCCTTAGGTCTTTTAAACAGGTGGTTTGAGCTGGAATTTTGATGAGATTCAGTTTTGGGTTTTGTTTGTTTTGTGTGTGTGTGCCTGTGTGTTTTGCAGAGGGCAAGAACAGTTCACAGGCTATGCAGTGTGCTACACAATGCACCTTGGTCAATGCCTATTAGACATTTTGTGATGTTAAAATGGATTGTCCACCTTAATCCATCCATTAAGTCTTCACTGACTTTTTGCCTAAAGATCATCATGGCCATTGATGATAATCTCCTTAGACCCATTATTTTTCAGGTTCTGCAAAGTGACTATTTTCTAGTTCTATCATCCTTCTGCATTTATTAGCTTAATTCTTCTGTAAAGAAGAATTTCCTTATTGTCTGTGTAGTTACTTTGAAGTTGGTTCTCACTGGGGGGGTAGAATACGTGCATTGGTGCCTTATCAACCTCCAGAAGTGATCAATGAAATTTACTTGTTCGTATTATTAGGGACTCATGGATTTTTATATATTTAACTGCTTTTTATTTTCTATAATCATTATTCATCTTGGTCCTCTGTTTTTCTGGTTTTTTTGTTTTTTTTTTTTGCGGTATGTGGGCCTCTCACTGCTGTGGCCTCTCCCGTTGCGGAGCACAGGCTCAGGACACGCAGGCTCAGGGGCCATGGCTCATGGGCCCAGCCGCTCCGCGGCATGTGGGATCTTCCTGGACCGGGGCACGAACCCGTGTCCCCTGCATCGGCAGGCAGACTCTCAACCACTGCGCCACCAGGGAAGCCCTAAATTTTATATTTTATGACACCCTTACTTGATCATTTACTTCTGCCTTATTCACATGTGGGATTGCTTTTGTTGGTCCTCAGCTGGTACCTTACCTCTTCTATCTGCCATGTTGGTCCTTAGAGTCCCTTTTTTTGCTCTTTGTCTATCTGAGAACCCCCCACCTGGCAGGTACCAGGAGAACCGAGCTCTTAGAGTGGCTGAATTAAAGACACCTAAGAAAGGAACGATGTGTACTTGAGGTGCTCACTAGCTTTGCATTCCATTCCCCATATCAGAGTAGATCGAGACCTATCTGGGTGATTTCACACACCATCTTTTTTCTCTTTTGTATGCTCAAGGGCAACTGAAGACTGGCTCTACCAGCCTGTAAATCAGCAGCAGCGATAAAACACCTCTGTCCTCAGCAACGACTTACCCCTCGTGGGATACTTTACAACCATGGAACATGCCCGAAATATTAATGACACAGATTCACTACTCTAAATGCACATTCTGATGGACACATCGCAGAAGACGTGTGTGTGGACCAGGGTCTCTTTCCAGCTAACTTGGGGGGACAGACAGAGGAACAGATACGCCTCCACCATTAGATCTTTAATGAATGAGTTTGGTGAAGGCACCTCCCAGCATCCCAGCATCCCAAGAGGGCTTGAGTTACAGGGAGATTTGAAATGACAGAGACAGACTGAACCTCCCAGGTCAAGCCACTTGAATCACTTCACAAAAGAACACTGGCCAATTCATGCAAACCCTGTGCTGCTTCCATGTTTTACAAGTTTTCTGCTTCAATTGTTAAAACGTTTTAACGTTTTAATTTTAACAATAATAGAGGATTTGAAAATTAAGGAATGGGCCATTCACAATCTCATTTTCGCATGCTTCTCTTCCCAGTTCTTTTTGATTTATGGAAATCAGTTCATGTCGTAATAATAGTGTCACAGATTGCACTTTGTTCTCCATACGTTTACAATGGCTTAAGATCCTTAGGGCTGTTATTTTAAACTGTGACTGTAAATACTCAGAGGAGAACAGCCACGCATTTCTTGGAGTGTGAGCCACCATCAGAGGAAAAGAGCAGCCACTCCAAAATGCAACCCATACCCCCTGCTGTTGACATGCTTTCTAATGTTGACTTAATGTACAACACCGTAATCTATAAATATCCTTTTCCAACACCTTGGGACTCAATGTGTTGACCTTGATGCCTGGACGATAAGAAAATTCTCGCCCTGCCCCTCACCTCAGGTCTCAGCTGGAACCAGTCCGTTGGTCCTGCTTGTATGGGTGTGGGGATACGATAACTCGCTGGGGGAGACAGCGGGTGTGCAAGGATGCAGAATAGAGCAGGTTGGTTTTGCCAAGAGTCAATATCACTAGAAGCGAACCAGACTGTCAGATTGCACCGTAAGAGGCAAATGAGCCAAAAATGAGCATAGTTTTTTTTTTTTATTAAAAGAAACAAGCTCTTGAAACCAGGCTGTGTATGTAGGCCTTTGGCATGTGCAAACCACAAGGTCATCCATCCTGGACACTCTGAGTTGATCTAGCCTTTTATTAAAATGATTACTTTTTAGAACCCTCCTATCCACATACAGGAATTATGAATTCCCCATGACTAGGGCTGAAAGATACCTGTTACCTGTTGATTTGCCTGAGAGCAGGGATGAAAAATAAAGGTTATTCTCTCTCGGGCTACATGCCCAGTATGAGTTGGCTGGGGACCTTACTCTATGTCATCACCCACAGTGGGCCCCCGGTCGATGGAGAGACATCAGGGGGACATCAGTGGTGGCCACAGAGGCAGAGGAGAGGGCACCGTGCTCCAGTGTGCACTGGTTCCTCCCACTTCCAAATGGAGGTATCCCGCATCACATCCCCTGGTACATCACTGCTTAAACTGAGTGCCATGGCCATACCGGAGGTTGAGGGTCTGGACGAAAGCGAGAATCTACATTTTCAATAGACTTAGTGACTTCCACAGGGACTCTCCACCTCCAAGACCACCTAAGAAAAAAGTCTCGTGAAAGTATGGGAAGTGTTGTTTATACGGCTTGGGGAAATGTAGGGGTGATACACCTAACTTCTTAGATTGACTTATCCCATCACCTCCATGCCATTGCTTCGTTATCATCCCTGCCCTGGCCAAAGGGGTATTTGATACGACTGACCTCATCTTCCGGTTGCTGGGTCCTCCTTGGTCACAGCCTATGAAGTGGGGAGCGTTCCTGGCAGCAGATCTGCCTGCCACGACAGCACCCACAGACCTGCCCCACCGTCCACTCTGTGCAGATCCTTGAGCCAAAATCAGAGAATAAACAAAAGGAGACAAAAGGTTACCTTTCGCTCACCAGTCCCAGCGCTTACCAAGGGATCCCTTTATCATTTTAAATGAGTTAAAAATTAGAAAACTGTGTACCTCCTAATCAGTTAATTAACTCGTTGATTCTTGTGGCTAGAGCTAGTTGTAGGCTTTAATCTCTGCTTAAAGAGGCTCTGAAACTATCGGGGTATTAAGTCCTGGGTGCATGCAGGGAAATGACGACTCTGCATTTGCTTCATAGGTTTATGAGGATTTAAGACTCACAGTTCAACTCTCAACCCAAATGGTTTTGCCTGACTTCCACTCCACTATTCGTGCCCACCCCTCCTCAAACATACAGCCTTCCCTGGTTGACTTTTTTAATAAAAAGGTATTTTCACGTGGACCCTGGATGGACTGCACTTGAATTAATTGGCTACATCAGGCTGTAGAGGTCAAGCCCAGCATCCAGGACGCTTGACGTCTGTAATCAGCAGGAACACAAATGCCAATTCTTTCATGAACTGTCTGACTCCCCCACTTGTTTTGGCCTTACTGATGACAGTTTTGCATGGAAGAGGGACCTTGTGTAAATCTCACAGCATGCGTGCATAGTCTATGAACTCAGTTATGTTGACCAATAGGAGAATAACTTATCAAAGCAGTTCATCAACGTTACACTGATCAATTGACTCATCTGAATGGTAAATCCAAGCTCAAGATCCAACTGGTTGGATGTACAGACACAGCTCTGCTCTTCACAGCTAAAGTGAAGTGGAAGTTGAGGATAATAATATGGGTCACTTGTTCCAAACTATTCAGAAAACAGATTCCACTCCGTGCTTGGCCTTAGCTGAGGAGATGGTGTCAAACGTCTTCTAGGAAGACCCAAAGAATTCCACCAATGTCACTGGCTTGTGACCCCGGGAGATATTATTCAATTCTGAGCGGAGTCGTGCAAAACCTGGGCTGATGGAATGAACAGAATGTGTGGGATTAGTTTAAGAGAATGATTTCTTTTTTTAAAAACAATTTATTTATTAATTAATTTATATTTGCTGTGTTGGGTCGTTTCTGTGCGAGGGCTTTCTCTAGTTGCGGCGAGCGGGGGCCACTCTTCATCGCGGTGCGCGGGCCTCTCACTGTCGCGGCCTAAGAGAATGATTTCTTGCACAGAATATCATTATCCACAATTTTCAGACCTTTGCAAATAGCACTTATGGTCATTGTGAGCCCATTAAAATGCTTTTTAGGCATGAGGCTGAGCTAAAAAGTAGTCATTGCTGCAAATCCCAGCGACCAGCTGATGGCATTTACTATGCAAATTACAGGCTTTGGCAAACTATTTGCTCAGAATCCTTCTAACCCTGGCTGTGGAACAGAACTTCAGGAGCTTTCATTTAATTATGATTAAAGCAAATTCCTTCGTGAAATGAGGTTGTGATGGTGGAGAATGTGTTGTTTTTGTTTGAACAAGGAAAAAGAGCTCAAAAGCTTTATTGATTCAGTAAATAAAGGAAAGTAAATACAGAAGTCAGTGATAAGACACTTCTAGTTAGAGAGCCGAAAGGATTCATTATGCTGCTGACTTCTCTTTTCAAGACCTCTCTTTAAGGATTACTGAGGAAGGAAGGGAAAGACCCAAAATTCCTCTTATTTAATGAATTAGGCAAAAGGTGACTATAAATTGAATTTTTATTAAGAGCAATTAATTTCATCCTGCTAAAAAGTCAATTGAGTCCAAATGTAGGAAATCATTTATAAGCACATATTCTCAAACAATTGGGAGAAAATGTTACTTTTGGCATCATTTTAGACTTGGACATATTGAACTGTGCTATTAGTCACCATTTTCTAAGTCCAGCGACCCCTTGAGAACACTGACTTAGAAATGGAAAAAATAAAACACAGCACACCATGAACTGAAAGCACTCAGCCCCAGGCAGGACAGCACATGGGGTTTGGGATTTAAGAATCTCTGGTGTGTTTCCTAACAAGTTCTCACTAACTTGTCCAAGGACATGGCAGTGACTTCCCACATTTGAAGTGTAAAGACCACATTAGCCTCTGCTCACGCTCATTTTGTGGAAAGCATAATTAATGCTTCTGATTCATCAAACGAGAAAATAAGAATGAGATACACATTTTCCCCACATTTCCTGTAGTCACACAACCAAGGTGGCATCTGAGCCACAAAGAAGCACAAGTGAGTGTCCATCACCATTTGGTTTAAACTCAGTCTTTCCCCTTGGCACTGTTTTGGTGCCACCTGGCCCAGCCCAGATTGTCTGGATGGCTCCCGGTGCAGCAAAAGGTCGAACAGGGTGAGTGGGGTCTTCCTGAGATCAGGTCTCATCCAGGATGTAGGGATTCCTGGTCCCGGCACATCTGGTCCACCATGGAGCCTCAGGACCATCGTCCTGAGCAAAGCTCACCTCATGTCCACTTTCCATTTCCTGGTCATGCCTCATGTGATGGGGCCCATAGAAGAAAATGTGGTGCTCGCCTTGGTTGAGGCTTCATCTGGGCTTCAAAACCAGTCTACACATTGGCTGATGGTCTCTGTGGCTCCAGACTCCCCATACTCCATACTCAAGCATCTTTACTTCTGATTTATTGGGATGCTCATGCATTCCCATCAGCTGGATATGTGGTTGGCTCCATCCTTCCATAGTGTCTCTTCGTTGTTCCAAGTGCCCGAGATCTTGTGGAAGAAGAAAGCCACCTTCTCTTGGACCTGCTCTCTATCACATTAGCTGCTCTCAAGGGCCAGGGGCTCTCCTAATTCTTTTGAAAATCAACCCTCCTTTTAGCCTTGCCACCAAGCCCTGTTACCTGTTGGGGAAAAGTTCTGAGCAGAGTGTATTTTCAGAAGAAAGGTAACCAACACAAGAGCAAAAAGACCAGTTCATCAGCTACTAAATTTCCACATGAACGTGAGTCCACTTCTGGATTTACTACTCTCGTCTACTACTTGTCTGTCTATTCATGTACCAGTGTCACGTTATTTTAGAGGATCTGTAGTGCATTTTATGACCTGGCAGAGATAATTCCCCTTCACGTGCTTTTCTTATTTGTTGTTTTTTCCGGCTTTCGTTGCAAGATTGCTTTGCCCAGGAACCTCAGAATCAGCTGTCCAGCTCCATTAAAAACAGCCTGCTGGCATTTTTATTTAGAGGATCTGACTCTTTATTGCATTCTATCCCGACATTTCCAGCCTGACTTCTCTCTCTGCTGTCAAATGTAAGACGTGTATTCGTTTCTTAAGGCTGCAGTAACAAATTGTTACAGAAAGTGGGGTCCGGCAGCTCACTGCTCTAAAGCCAATAAAGAGGCACAGTTGGTGGAAAGTTTGCTTTATTTTGGAGGCTGGCAACTGGGCGTGGGTGGACTCATGTCCAAAGGCCGACTCTCCCAATGACAATCAGTGGGCAAGAGCTTTTAAAGGGGAGTTTCAGGGGTGTATAGCCGGAGGGAGGGGACTACATGTAGAACCGCAGAGTCAGTTCCGACTGTTGTCTTGAAATTGGTCATGCAGTGGTCTGATCAGCGTCCTCTTGATTGTTTTAAGTACAGTTAGTCTGCAATTCTTGGGTTGATTTGTTCCTGTTTCCTTGAGGAAAATTCTCGGAATTGTGGCAGCTTATGTCACGGCTACAGCCTGGTCATCATGTTATTAACTTCTTCCACCTGGTGGGGTTTCCGTGTCTATAACGCAGCTCCCAGGACACGGCTCAGAATATTACCTATAGCCCTTGAGAAGGAACTAAAGGTCCTTGACTTTGCTTAATGACTAAACTATTATTATTTAGACTTGTTGGACTGGTTTCCTTTGCTTCTGCATTTTTCTCACTTCTCTGATTCAATTTACTCTTTTGCTAAAGTTTTTCTACAGAGAAAAGGTAGGTGGAGGGCAGGGAGGTGTGGGGAGGACCACAGGGTCCTGCCCCCTTTTAAAAGGACCACAAATGATGCGGCTAAAAACAACAGAAATTTCTTCTCTCCCAGCTCTGGAGTCTAGAAGTCTGGAATCAAGGAATCAGCAGGGCCATACTCCCTCTGAAGGCTCCAGAAAAGAATGATTTTTGGCTTCCTCCTAGATTCTGGGCGTGGCTGGCAATCCTTGGCATTCCTTGGCTTGTGGCTGCATCACTGCCATTTCTGCCCCCCCGCCCCCCGGCCATATGGCACTCTCCTTGTGAGTACGGCTGTCTGTGTCCTTACATGGCCTTCTTATAAGGACACTGGTCATGGTGTTTAGGGCCCACCCTAATCTGGTATGGCTTCATCTTAACTAATTACATCGGCAAGGTTCTGGGTGGACATGATTCTGGGGGGTACACTATAGTACTCAGTAAAGGAATATTTTTATACACAAGAAGAGGTGTGTGGAGACCTAAATACTCCAGGCCAACAGGGCCCACAAATGATAACTATTATCTTGGGAAAGTCTTCCCCATGGTTTTGCTCCTACCTGCAGCCATCCTTCTATGGTACTGGTTCTGTTCATAGTCAACTTCTATGGCAAACAATGCTCTCTCAACCTTTCTTTCCCTCAGCCATGCTCTTGAAATTCTCTTCCTTCTAGATAATAGCTGTCTCCACAGTTCTCTGCATCTGTTCTCTTGAAAGTCACCTAAAAGCTCCTTTGACTCAGTTGAAGTCTTCTTGAGGGTAAAACGTGTAGTGCACGCTTTTACGTTTTGCACATTTAAGCAATCTGCCCCGGGACACCACTGGTATCTTTTGTTTCCTTCTTATTACTCATCCAGAAAATGTGTCATTCTACGCCCGAAGTACATTTTCCAGAGCTGCTTGGACCATTTTATTTTTAGCATCAACACACAAGTCACAACCTCATGGCCCACGGGCCAAATTAAAGAGGTACAACTTTAGAAAAGAACATTGATTTGGCTGTTCTTTGATAAGACTTTAACGTTCTAGTTTACCCAGCCCTCATCACTTCCCATTTCTTGGTACCCACGGTATATCCTGCTTCACACATCTATATGCCCACTCTCGGAGACACTTGAGTTTGCAGACCCATTTTAGAGGCTCGGGCTCTAAAATGTGTTATGCCCATCTTTGCCTAGGAGCTGTCTGTGGTGCACCAGGAGCCCAATACTTTCTTGGCTATGTTTTTGTAATTCTTAGATATGTATGTTAAAATCATTTGCGCCTTTATGGTGCGGTAGGGGTATTACTTTCTCTCACTGATTTATAAAAATTTGTTTTATATGTTAATTTGCTCTTTGTATGGTAAAACTTTGCCCCTTGTTCCACATTTGCCATTCAATTACTTCTATACAGAAAAAGTTATGTAGTTTCCTTTGTCAATTTTCTTTTATGGCTGTTGATTTTAGTACCATAATAATAAACTAAAGATTGTTTTTAATGCCTCATTGAAATTGGGACTGAACATGCATAACGTGTATAGATTAATTTTAAGAAAATTATGAGAACTCACTATATTCAAACTAGTCTATGTATTTTTTAAATTTTTGCCACACTTGTAAATGGAGTACTTTACATATCCTGTAGTTTACAATCATCTTTCATTGTTACAAAAGCACATATATACATTTAAGAAAATTATAAAATACAGAGAACACAGCAAAGAGTATGAAAACATTGTATCCCACTACTC
Source organism: Platanista minor (assembly GCA_004363435.1). NCBI lineage: Eukaryota > Metazoa > Chordata > Mammalia > Artiodactyla > Platanistidae > Platanista > Platanista minor. The sequence goes on from RJWK010024298.1 coordinate 27,692, forward strand.
ACAGAATGCCCTTTTAACAATGTAGTAGTTCAGACCCTTTTATAATTTTTTTATAATTTTTATACCAAAGTGAGTTCACATGGTATATACTGCTTTGTAACTTTTTAGTTAATATTATTTATCTTTCCATTTCAATATTTTTTTTTGTCTTATCTAATGGCTAGGCTACAATAAACTTCCCCTGATTGTCCACAAAAGACTTTTTAGCTGTTTGTTTTTTTTTTTTTTTCAAAATTATATCCAATCCAGGACTACACTTCACATTTGCCTCTTATTTCTTTTTTTGTTTTGTTTTGTTTAATTCTGTTGATTGATTGGCTGATTGATTGCCTGTTATTTAAGTCTCTTTCAAGTAGCACTGGCTTGGTTTGAAATATCAGGCCAATCATCCTCCAGAATGTCCTTCTTTCTGGAATCAGTTGCTTATTCATTGTGTTTTTTTAGCTTGTTCCCCTATCCCATATATAACCTGTAAAATGGAGTAAAATCTAATCTTGATGTATTCAAGTCAAATATTTTGTCATAGAATGTAATCATTCACATCGGGGATGTGTGATTCATGTTGAATCACATCAGAAGATACATGTGTTATCTGGTTGTCCCCTCTTTTGTGATGCTAAGACAGGACAAGTTCATTCTTTGTCAGGCTATGCACCAAGGTGAAGCTGGCCTCATGAACTGAACTGGCAAACTTTCTATCCTTTCCTAGGACAGTTTAAATGGTATGAGAAGCCTCTCTTTCTTGGAGGCTCAAAAAACTCACCCCAAAACCACCTGGGCCTGGGGTTTTAATCACTGATTACCTAGAAGCTTTCCTAAATTATTTCACTATTAGTGATCAACTCCAGTTTTCAATGTCTTTTTTAGTTCATTTTTGTC